>CBVK0103921892.1:0-25455 GCA_900067695.1 Picea abies | reverse complement strand
GGCTATGGCAGGGTTGTTGTCCACACATCTCCCTCAACATATCTAGTAGTCGTGCGTGACCCCTTTAATCCATATGTGAGTCTGGTCGACAAGCTATCGTCATCCTGCATCATCAACAAATCATGTCAGAATATATCCATATCATATCATCTAATCAGATGCTCCAATATCATAGTAAAAACAATCAAATTCCAATGGCACGCTCCCTGAATTGATCTGGAGTCCAAGAGGTTCCATCGATGCCTCTGCATGCTAAAGGTCCAAAACCCTACACACTAAGTAAAACCAAGTCAATAGCACCTATCTATGTCAATGTAGTAAAACAACATGTCATCAACCCATAACACATCGTAATCAAAGTCAAAAGTTTTAATAGCATAAAATTCTGGATCACTTGCAAGCAAGTGTCCTCAAAGAATAAGTTCGCTCAGTGCACCAGAGAGGGATGTTACATGATGCGTATTGGCATGATATTCCATATGTATTTTGAAAATATACTCCAACTAGTCATGGGGAAAAGCTTTGTTCGAATTTTTAAGATGTCATTTGTAGGTTCCATAGTTCCATTGTTCAGATTGGAATCATTGATTCCGTACCATTGCGTTCAATTACAGGTTGTCTCATCTCGGAATATGTCCCCTAGTAATACATAACATTGGATGAATCACAACTTTTCTTTAACAATAATGAAAATAACTCATAACTCCTCCATGTTGACCAATTCCTTTAAATGGTTATGGAATCATTTTCGTTGCTTCGAATTTTTCTATCTCTTTCATCAATCAACAAAATAGTTTATCAGTAATGAAATATGGCAACTCATTATTTAACATTAGTTCATATTTGATCTGAGGGTTAGAGAGTTTTGCATTGTAGTAATTTCCAGTCCATTACGAAGACACTCTATATAATGCGCAGAAGAAACTTCGTTTGATTGGTGTCATATGAGAGCTATAGCACAAACATATGCTTTTGATTAATAATAATTTGCATTTGGTTTTCTTTCCTTTCAATTATTGTTCTTCCTTTAATTATTCATCTTTAAAATTGAGTGGTTCACTACACTCTTCAACATTCTTCTTGCTGGCAGATCCTTTTTTTTGGATCCAATGTAAACATCTTTGACAGAAGATCCAAAGCATCTTCACTAGCCATGGGAAATAAGGAACGTAGTGGTGGTGTAGGAACAAACGAGAATTAAAAAAAATCCAAAAGAGTTCCCACATTTGTCCACTACGACTGTCTAGGAGTTCCAAAGGCTACAAAAACCTTCCCAAACTGGTCGAGATAACTTATACCATGAAGGAATGGTCTTCGAAGTAGAAGTTCTACAAAAATACAACATGCTGCCCAAATATCTACAACTAGACCATAATGTTTGGATCAAAACAGTAACTCAGGTGTCTGTATCATCCTTGCCAAAACCCGATGAGTAGATATGCAATTCGAGCTACCAAACAAGCGAGCCAGGCCAAAGTCTCCTAACTTTAGTTGGCCATAAGAAGCAATCCACAAGTTATTTGGTTTCATATCCTGGTGCAAAATCCATTTTTTATGGAAAATAGTAAGGCCCTTTAATGTCATTTGCATATAGGATTTTATATCAACTGGAGAGAGAACTATGTTTTTGTCTTTTATAATAGTCTTGAGATAACTCTCCATGAATTCAAATACAATATGTAAATTGTGTTTGTATGAATAATCATCTATTAGCTAAATTATATTTGGGTGTGAAAGATAACTTCAACAAATTGATTTCTCTTGAAGCAGTCACATTAACACCTTCTTTGGCATTACCCAAATGGAAGATGTATTTTCTTTACCACCACGGTTTTGTTTTTCTTATATAAAACCTCCAAGTGGGATAAAGTATACAAATGGAAAATATTATGATGACATTGTAATATAACATATTTTTTATTTTGGCATAGAACAATATTAAATTCATAACCAAAAGGCAAGTTGGTATTACCTTCAAGTTATAATTAAATATTTTAAATGGATATGACATATGGGTCATGCAAACTTAAAGAGTCTTATGTGGGCTTTGTTATAGGATATAGAATTTGGATAATTCGTTTACTTTTCCCCTTTTTTTATCAAGTGAAAAGAAAATGGCAAACAATGATATAATAACTATAAATTTGCTTTTGGCATAGGATAAATTTTAAGGCATGATATAAGGAAAATATATGAAAGGTCAGAATGTGGGCATGTTGATATGTAAGATAACAAAGGTGATAAAAGGGCCAAAACAAAATATGGAAGAAAAATAATGTGCGGGAAGTGAACAAGAGGGTCACTTTTGTGATTGTTCAAGAGCCTCAACAAATTTACTAATTACCGTATCATCCTTGTCGAATGCTTATAGTAAACCAATGTCTATTTGAGAGCATGTATGATGTGAAACTTCAAAATTGATCACCGACCATCGTCACCATAACTTAAAATATTCTTTAATGACATATTATTTTAATGTGTAGCAACAACTCAGTGGGAGTGCACAATACTTTGCGCAGGAAATTTTGAAATGAGAGGGGGAGCCTAGAAACACTTTGTTAGCTAAGTATTGTTGACAAACATCGTCGTCAATAGGTCATTGAAATGTGAATGCACCAGAGCCATCCGATCATCCTTTTCGTCACTCGGAACTCCGCATATGTTGGGTTGATTTGTGTGGATTCCAAAAATCACTGAAGCTCGAGAAGAAGAATCTGAACTGGTGATATGTGGAGCTTGAGGACCGTAGATTTGATGCTTGGTGTAAGTGCCTTTTCAGCGATCAGAAATTCATATGTGTTATATGTATTTTGGGTGCAAACAAGAGAAATTGGCGAATCCCTAATTGGAGGAATTTGGACTATCCATCGGTCGGAGCTTGCAGACCGTCGATTTCATACATGGGCGCAAGTGCTTTTTTGACATTCAACACTTTGATAATGTTTTGCGTTGGAGTGGAGAAGAAATCACTGAAGTTCAGAGCACTGAATTAGCACCTTTTGTCTTGGCACTTAGTCACAGCCCTCGGCCGCATGCTATTGTTGCCAGAAGAAAGGGCACTAGCACCCAAATTCAAATTTTAAAAGAAAAGGGGCTTGGAGAAATCATCGAAGCACTGAAATAGCACACTATTGAATAACTCCTAGTCACAGTATTTTGTCATATGAGGAGTTTTCCTGAGGAAGAGGGATAGGAGCATGAAATTGTTTCAAAGGAGAAGGGGCTTAGGTTCAGTGTTTCAACTTGAACAGGAAATTTAAGAACCTGTGAACTTTACCAGGGGGTTCAACAAGACCCCAAGAGATAATTCAACTCCCAATTTGAATGATCCTAGACTAGTAGGTTGAGTGGAGTCCAGGAGTGGGAGGGGGTCTGCATCATTTGAGATGAATCTCACCAGACTAGTACCTACAGGGCATAATTTTGCAACATTCCTCTAACCTAGAAATGAATTAACAGTCAGCCTGGTAGTTGGAAGTCTATCCTCAAGAGTTAATGAGGATATGGGGAAGGGTACCCATCTGTAATGCTTTCAGGCCTGGCCACAAATTGGGATTCAGACCCACACAACCTTGTTGAGGAAGGAAAGAAAGGAGGTAATTTGGGGATAGAGACAGATCTGAAATATAGCAGAGAAGAGAAGTGAGCATACCTTGACTCTGGAGTTGAGAGAAGAGATGAGAAATAATCAAAGTTTGGTTGAAAGAAGCCATGGGAAGGGTCTCACTACAAGATGATAAATGAGGTTGACGAGTGATTGAAGAGGTTCTTATGCAAACCTCCTTTACTAGAGTAGAGGAAACCAACTACCAAGATCATGTGGGAGGAGGAGAGTAACCTTCATCCCTGACTATTGTGGATCAAGGAGAAAGGATCTCTCTCAGAGCACCATGGTCTAGCTCGGGGGTGGCCAGTGGTAAATTTATCAGGAGTGGTTGTGCCTATGGTTGGGAGGAAACAGGCACCCCTTTTAGCATTCACTTCACATTTTACATCTATGATAATTATTTTCATACTCTGTGTAATATATTGGACGCAAAGATTGAATGTTTGTGTTTATGGTTAAGTCTTGCAGTGCTTGAACAATATTAGAAAATGCTTATTTTCTTCTGTAAACTGCTATATTTATATGATTTTTGACTTACCTCAGTTAGTTACTAGATATTTATGGGATGTGAATCCACTGGGAGTCGGGGTAGGATAAATTCAAACGTCTAAGTCCTGTCAATCCTTTGAGTTTACTTAGCGGGAATGTTAATTTCATCTCTGTGAGAGTAGGGCATTTTCTACAGACTATCCACCCATGTGACCAAGGGATTACATCCATGGCCTTAATCAAGTATCAACTAAGATCTGAGTGTACATGTGACCAAGGGATTACATCCATGGCCTTAATCAAGTATCAACTAAGATCTGAGTGTAACCTAGAAATTCAATATGATACCATATGACCCATGTTTGGGAAGCCCTAGCTAAACCCGAAAGGAGCGAAGCTACTTTGGCTTCAGGACTTCAGGACTTGTGACTCCACAACCCTAAGAAAATCGTTGAAGGAAAGAGTCCTGAATTGATGAGGGCCATAGATCTAGGGATCCAATGAAAATATTTCTCAGTCATTAGATCAGACTTAGGAAGGGTAGGGTTAAGCGCTTTGGTGAATTTCCAATTTAGAAGGATAGGAGTGGTCTAGCATCGAAACTCCCGAATGTCAAAATCACAGAGTTAATATGGACCATTGAGAATAGAGGTACACGTGTCCACAGATCAATGAATTTCTAGAAGTTCGGGTATTTGGAACTATGGAGAAGAAGATGGAAGATACATGCTAGACTCCTAAATGTCGAACTACCAAAGTAACGTTGATTGTGGATCCTCGCATCCTTCAAGATCCCTTTCAGTCCTTGATCTAAGGAACTCACCCTCGATCACCCAACTAACAGGGAATGCATCGTGGACTGACATGTTGCCCCTACTTGTCCTCTATCTATGGTTTTCCATCAAATTAGAGTCATCGGATGAGAGGGCATGTGGCAAGTGATCCAATAGTCCAGAGACTTAGTACTCTGGAGGAACTTGGCCAAGAAGCTCCAGAGTTGAAAACCTCTAAAGTCACAAATGCCGAAATGAATCTCAGTCATTGGTAGGATGAGGACACTTGGCACCAGATTAGAGATTCTGGAGACTTAGCCCTTTGGGTATTCGCGATGAGAGGAATTGGAAAGCTTTGAAGTCCAGAGACATGAAGTAACGAGGGTAATATATCTATGGATCTACATGGACTCTTACTGACCATGAGATCTAAGTTCTGGGAAGCTATCAGTCCAATATGATGGAGCATCCTGATGTCATTTAAGGTGACGTGGACCCACATTACATGTGCCATGTGTCACCCAGATATGGACGATTCACATACCCCTTATTCATGTTAGATCACGACACATGTCACCTCCTATCAAGGACATGTGTCACCCCTGGCACTTGTCGTGTGTCATCTTATGGTCTGTGCCCACCTAGCCAACATGGTTGGTGACATGTTTGGGACTTCGAGATTTTGGATAACTTCAATAGTTCAGAATATTTGGGGCATGGTTCAATATAGGAACATCCAACGTAAAACACCGAACTCCGATCTCCAAAGGGACAAGGCCACGTGGTGAGATTTAAGGACTCTAGGAGTCTGGATAATTTCGGGAGTTTTGAAGTTTTGGGCATAGCATGGTAAATTGATGTTCAATGAAGATTTTCGATCATCAAATACTGAACTTTCAATGACGATCGTCATTCACCAAAACGCCAAAAGATTAGGATGTCGACCATCAAATGCCAAAATAAAGGGACATTCAACATAAAACACTGAATGTCGATCATCAAATGGCTAAGGCCACGTGGTGATAGTTTGGGACTTCATGGATTAGGAAAAATGTGTGTTCAGTATCGAACACTAAATACCCCAACTAAAGATGCACGCGTAACTTCAAGAGGCCATAACCTGCAGACTAGAGCTCGGATTTTTGTGTTGTGGCGACTGTTAGAAAGATTGTGATGAGTATTAACCAATGAATATCCCATAATTAGGATTTGAGATAGTGAAGAATGAAAATTTGATTCCCCATTCCTAGAAAGGGTAATTAAGGGGTCAAGTGTGTTACAATGATACAGATGTGGAAACCAACGTCAGTAGCTAAAGAAGTTTAAAATGCTCATTACGCAGAGGAGAATATGAGCTTAAACGGAGGTATGAGATCAACCATTCCACAAAATTCTGGATTCATGGGGAAGGCCCTTGGGAATTTCTACAGAGGAGGAAGCTCTAAGCCACCTCCTTTTGGCAATAGATTTTCACCTAGAGAAATTACAAAAGGTATTTCAATGGAAGCGAGTGAAACATCCCACTCATCACCAACCATGACACAAGAAGTTCCATGACCTTCTGGAGGAAAAGTTAGTAGGGACAAGGATTCTAGGGGAAGGAAATCATTTCAGAGACCGTCACAGGGAAATGTGTAGGTTCCATCTTATGTTACTTATTGGGGGTGTGGAGGACCCCATTACTAGCGTGACTATCTAAAGTCACAATAAATATTTGTGCATAGAGAAGGAAAGGCCCCAATGGGAAGACTGATTAGTAGCCACCATATTTATGCAGTGATTAATAATCACCAGGAAGAAAATCAATCCATGGTGGTGGACTCATCAGGTATGCTAAATCATGTCAATGTTAAAATTTTATTTGATTATGGTGATAAAAATAGTTTCATTTCACCTTGTGCATTAGAAAAGTGTGGGTTGGTAGCCTATGAGCACAATGACTTTAAACAAGTCAAGATGGCTTCGGGGGAAAAACAAGTGGTAGGACCTAGCATCGATAATTGTCTAGTAGACCTAGGAGTGTGTAATACTAGTTTGAAGGTGTACATCATTCCTCTAGGGACATATGACCTAATCATTGGAAAGGACTGGTTAGAATCCCATCGATCTATGGTAGATTGTTTCGGAAAAAGGATTCTTTGTGTTGACAATGAAGGAAGGTCAGTAGAGATACACGATGTATGAAGGAAGGTGTCTCTATGCTTTATCTATTCCATGAAGGTTAAATGTTGCATGAGGCAAGGTTTTTGATTATATGTAGTGGAAGCAGTCAATGAAGGGAAAGGAACCTCCATGGATCAGTATCCAGTATTGTTAGAGTTTAAGAATGTTTTTTTGAAAGCGTTTCCAGGGTTACCTCCTGAGAGGGAGATTGATTTTACCATTGAGATAAAACCTAGTGTGGAGCCAATTTCCAAGACATTGTATAGGATGATGGCATCATAACTTTGTGAGTTGTAGATGCAGCTGATGGAACTACTTGACTTAGGGATAATAAGGCCTAGTGTCTCACCTTGGGGTGCACCAATAATTTTTTTCAGAAAGAAATATGGTTCCTTATGACTGTGTATATATTACAGGGACTTGAACCGTGCTACAATTAAAAATAGTTACTCAATGTCAATGATAGATGATCTATTTGATTGGATAAAAGGAGCAACAGTTTTCTCAAAAAATGATTAGTGATCAAGGTATCACCCATTAAGGATTAAAGAAGGCAATATTCCTAAAACTATCTTTCAAACTCGGTTTGGGCATTACAATTTTGTTGTAGTACCTTTTTTTCTTACCAATGCACCAGCAGTATTCATGAGCCTCATGAATGGTATATTCCGTAGGTACTTAGACCACTTTGTACAAGTCTTTCTGGATGATATCCTCATCTATTACAAGAATGAAAGATAACATGAGGAACACTTGTGAGTGGTGTTGTCATGCTTTGGAGAGAAAAAATTGTATGGAATGTTGTCAAAGTGTTATTTCTTCTAGAAATATATTCACTATTTAGGTCATATCATTTCCAGGAAAGGAATCTTTGTGGACCCAGAAAAGGTGAAGGCCATTATGGAATGGCCAGTGCCAAAAAATTCTCATGAGGTGAGAAGCTTCATGGGGCTAGTTGGTTATTATCGGAGGTTTTTAGAAGGGTTCTCTAATATAGTGAAACCCATCACCACCTTCTAGCACAAGGGGGTCAGGTATGAATGGACAGAGGAATGTGATATTGCATTCATCGAGCTTAAGAGGTTACTAACCAGTGCACCAATTCTATGAGTGTTGGATATGGAAAAATACTTCACAGTCTGCACTAATGCCTCGAAGCAAGGATTGGGGGTCATGCTAATGCGGGATGGGGGAGTGATAACGTATGCGTCAAGAAAATTGAAGAAACATGAGGAGCTTTACTCCACTCATGATTTAGAGTTGGTATTTGTAATGTTATATTTGAATCTTTGGAGGAATTATCTAGTGGGGTGAAGATTTGAACTCAAAATAGACCATGAAAGCTTAAAGCATATCTTCACTCAAATGGATCTCAATTCCAGGAAGAGGTGATGGATTGATTTTATCAGTGATTTTGGAATTTCGTACATCAAGGGATAGGAGAACTTCATTGTGGATGCCTTGAGCAAGAGACCACATGTCTTCTCCTTAATTCCCTTAAAAGTTAATCTGAGGGAGCTTGTGTTGGGGCAACTTCTTGGAGATAGTTGGTATTTAAAGGTTACTTCAACCCTCCAGAGTGGGAGGGAATTAGACCCAAATTATGAAGGATATAGAATGGAAATAGAAGGATTATTAAGATATAAAGGAAGGATGTACATCCCCAAAGGTGGGGATATTCAAAGCATCATACTCAAGGAATCCCATAGAGCACTTTATTGTGCACATCAGGGTGTGAAGAAAATGTATGCAGACATGAAGAATATTTTCTTTCGAGTAGGCCTGAAGCATGATGTAGTCCATTTTGTCGCCAAGTTCCTAGAGTGTCAACAAGTGAAGGCTAACCACCACCACCCGACAAGTCTTCTACAACCATATGATGTTCCTATGTCCAAGTGGGAAGTAATTTCTATGGATTGTTTTGCGGTATTTCCACTCACATTGCACAGACACAATTCCATTCTTGTGATAATTGATAAGTTGACCAAGAATACTCATTTTATTCCATTTAGAGACACTTATTATGTCACTGATGTGGCATGCGTGTTTATAAGTGAAGTCATATGTCTGCATGGGTTACCCAAGAACATCATTTCTGATAGGGACTCCCAATTCGCATCTAGGTTTTGGACAAGTCTATAGTCAACATTGGGAACTTAAGCACAACATGTCATCCTGAAAAATATGGGAAAACTAAGAGAGTAAATTAGGTTATGGAAGATATTATTATGATGTATATTATGGATAATCAAACCCATTAGGAGAAGTACCTTTGGTAGAGTTCTCCTACAATAAAAAAATTTCCAACTCAATCAGAATGTCTCCCTATGAAGCTCTATATGGAAGGCCATACAAGACATCATTGATTTGGGAAAAGTTAGAATAACGAGTGACATTCAAGCCAGAGTTGATTCAAGAGATGGAGGAATAGGTGATTCAGATTAGGAAATGACTAAAGGAAGAACATGATAGATAGAAAAGTTATGCTAATGCATATAGGACTGACCAAAGTTATAAAGTGGGAGATCAAGTTTTCATTCATATCAAGCCTAATAAGAGTACCATTCGTTTCGGGAAGGGGACAAACTTCTCGCCTCAATTTATAGCACCATTCAAAATCCGAGAGAGAATTGGACCTGTTGCGTATCATCTCATATTACCACCCCACTTGCATAAAATTCATAATGTTTTTCATGTATTTGTTCTACGTCATTATATTGTTTACAAATATCATAAATTGAATTGGAAGGAATTGTAGGTCTTGAACGCGGGAACCATCATGGTCGAATCATTATGCATATTGGACCACAGGGTTTGACAACTCAGGAATCATCTGGTAGAACATGTTAAGGTCCAGTGGGTCAAGTATAGCCCATGCTACTTGGGAGGATGAAAAGACCTTATGACGAGATCATCCCTCACTTTTTGACCACCTCGAGATAGGTTTCCTGAGGGTTGGGTGTATGTAATTCCACCTTTTGACTTAGACAACTAGAATTAATTAAGGCATAATCATCTTTTATTTTCTATTTACTATGAAACTATTAATGATACACTTGAAATTTTAAGACGTATGGACCTACATGAATTCCAATTCTATGAATGTTTATCGTTATTTGAGTTATGATGGATATTATGCAACCTATTTCTAACTTGAAAATTTTTACATTTAAAGTTGTTGATATGTGGATACTGAATTGAGGATATGATTAAATGCATTTACATGATAATAATGCATGGATATGTATGAGTTTGTGTTATAGATTAATATGCGGGTCAATGGGCTATGAAATAGCCAAAGGATAATGATAATAAGAGGTTTATGTCGTGAACATCAACCGAGAAACAGTATGGTATGAATCTTTGTATGTGAAATTATGTTGGTTCAAATGCATTGCTATGATATGTGGAGAAGTGCAAGTTTTTTAGATGGTAAGAATGCTTGAAACGGAATATACAATGACAAAATTCCCAACAATACAGGGCCACTGTATGGTCCATGGTAGGGTGTTGACCCCAGTTCTATCAGGAGTGAAGGAATTTCCCACCACGTATCCTCTGAAACCTGGAGTCATGGGAGGATGGTGTTAGCTCATGCTCCACTAGATGTGTGATGATGACTGTTAGTTGCCTGCTGGGGAAGCTTAGTCAAGAGAGTTGACACTTCTGCTTGCAAGTTCTATCTAGAGTTAGGTCAATATAGTTGACGCTCCAAGATATTCCAATAGAGGAAGGATAGGGAGGGAAGATGGAAGTAGGTTAGGGATGAAGGATGACAAGAAGTAGTTGAGAGTGTGTGGAGTTTACACCTTATAGTAGAATTTATCGATTTCCTCTTGTTCATATATATATGTGTGTGTGTATGTGTGTGTGTGTGTGTGTGTGTATTTTCTTAACTGAGCTACACTTATCTAAGTACATTTTTCTTGTACTAAATTATTATAATTGAGGGATTTTGGGAACATTTTAAATGATTTACTATCCTTTATGAAATGAATGGTCTTGTTGATTATATTGGACACATACAATAATTTTATTAGTTGTGATCATTATTTTCATTAGTACATGTGTGAGCCTTGTATGTGCTAGCTACACATGCATGCCTTGCACATGTACACTAGTATGTATAAGTGTTGTAAATTGATGATGTTGTTTATTTGATATGGATGAATGAATCATGTATCATTACCCTTGTATTGTAAATTACTGTAACTTTGGGACAAAGTTTCTTGAAGGGTGGGTGTATGTAATATCCGAATTTGATTTTTATTGATCCTAGTTTGTTAAATTAAATTAAAGTAATTATTAAAATAAATACATTTGAATATTTTACTATTTTATTATTTAATGGTATATGAGGGAATTAATGAGGGGATAAAGCAGTTGGGAATTGAATGAGGGAGGGTTATTCGAGAGAGAGGATAAGGAAGAGGGGAGAGGACTTGGAAGGGGATCCTTTTATTTTTGGGAAAATACTAGAAGAAGAAGAGGGGAAGGGGAGGAGATTGCAAGGGAGAATATTTTTTGAGGGGACTTTTACAAGGGAACTCCTATTGGTGGGAACTTTTGGCTCATGGGCCAGGAAACCGCGAGGATTCCTGGAGATAGGGAGATGAAGAGGCTATTCCTAGTTGGTTAGGAGGCAAATATTCAGTTTTGGGAAGTTTGGGCAAGAACAAGAGCAAAGGAGCAAGGGGATAAATCAACCAAAACCTGCAGGTTGAGGTATGTATTTCACTAGTTGATATGTTGTTATTATGTTGTCTATTTACCATTTTATTCCTTATATAAATAAAATCCCCAACTAAATTGTTGTAATTACAGTAGGAGATATTTACTTTTTTTCTAAGGCCCTAAAATTATAGTAGGAGATATAAACTCGTATGGCATAAATTATTGGTGTGTATATCAAAATCTAGGGCGTGGAAATTTTTGGATGTTGTAACCCCAAAAATATCCATTTAATGCCTCAAAATGGCCTTGGAAGGTTCCAAACCCCAATTTTCCAAACTAGGACCTGCCACTAAAATGGGCCTTGCAAGCCCATTCCTCCAATGGGTTTGCACAAATAATCTCATAAAAATGTCATCATGCTCTACAAAAATATTATCTGTTAAATCTTGGAAGAATGCCATATGCCCTTCAGCGTTTTGTTTTTTTTCACCATCATATTTTGGCATCAAGTTAAGGTGATTGTATGGAAAATCATGGGGGTTAGTAGGAATATATAAAGGACCAGGGGTTAGTAGGAATATATAAAGGCCCATAGCTAGCTTCCACCCATGGATTTATAGGTGGTGGAGGTGGTGGTGGGTTTTTATTTCCTCCTTCTTTCCCATCCATTAAGTATTTAGCAATTATATTACTAGCTTCTGTTGAGAAGGGTGATCTTAGATTTTTCAAGAAAGGTCAATATGAACTATTGGGTGACTCATAAAAAGTTATAGGGGAATCCTAGAGATAAATCAAAGGTTTCATAGAAATATTTTAAAATGGATAACCCTATGGAGATGTGTGTGGTATCTTATCAATTCTACTCAATTCTAAACTAGTAGAAGGAAAAGTTTCAAGATTAGGGTTACCTCCATTTTGAAGTGTTTCACAAATGTTTCTCCAGGAGACAAATTTTTATGGATATGGTATCTTTGGTATACATCAAGGATCTTGATTCACTTTGGTGTGTTTTCTCACTGATGCCATATTTTCCAATGTGGAGTCACCAGAAGGATTATGAAAAACCAAATGTCTGGATCTTTTTCACCTTAAAGAAACAACTCTAATCTTTATCGTCTCCTAGGGAAGATCGCTCCAAAATTTTGTCCTTGGCAATGTCTCCAATTAAGGATGTTAGTGCTAGAGATGTTCTTGATTGTTTATAGGATTGATGACAAGGATCCTTCGAGCCAAAAAATTAAGTGCAAAATTTGTGATATTTTTGGTGTGTATATCAACATCACCTCAATTAGAGATCGTATGTGAAATTTATGCCTCCCACAAGTTGACATTCCTTGTTGACGACCATGTTATGAGTGGATGCCATGTCAGCCCGCATTACCCACACATATGAGGATGGTCATGCGTTGACTTAAAAGAATATTTTAGAAGGTCCAAGCCTTATCAATAATTGAAGGTTGAGGATGCAAAAACCCAAACCCTAGATGACTATCAAGCTATGTTAAATATTGGGTTGCTAGAAGGAGAAAGGGGTTCTATTCTTTAGCATGGTACTTGTTCCATAGTTGATAAAAGTAGCTAGGAGTGGTATTTTGAGAGAATAACAGAGGAGGAAAATATGATATAGCATCCATATAGGGCATAGTGTCAAAGGAAACTCCATAGTGAGTGCCCCTTTCTTTTAACTTTTTATTCATAATGAAAGGAAAATGAGTAAAGCATAGGCCTCACCTTCTAGCTGGGTTTTCTCCCATATTGGGTTTCCATGGATATACCTTGTGTTCATTTAATTTGGATGGTGTGTAATTTAACTATCATTGTTGCTTCTTTTGGATTGATGTATATGTGTTTATGATTTTCATAACAGGATACACTAGGTCCATTCGAGTTGAGCAATGAAGAAGGACGGGACTGTGAAAGAAGGAATACAATTCTCTAAATAAATAAAATAGTGTAATTAATACATAATGGGATGCCCTATTCTCTTCGTTGTGATCTTTAATCATTTTATATAATAAAACATATTACTCACAATTTCCATGGTGGTGTACTTTCAGACAATGTGTAATGTTGTAATCTTACAATTTAAGTTTTGTTTTAAATATATAAATATAATTAAAAATCTATTGTTGAGGATACACTAAGGACATTTACATGTTTTTTTTTATAGGTTTTGTAATTCTATAATGAAAAAGGTAGTAACAACATTTAGCAACACTAACACAACGTTTTGTTGAAGTTCATGAAAATGAAAATGATAGAAATGGTGCCCTTCTTATAGGAGATCAAACACCTCTCTGAGCCTATGGATATAGACATTATTATAACTCTATAATCTTAGTGGTATATTCAAATAAGTTGGCTATCTCAAATATTCACTACATTAATATATGTACATGTTAGATAAACAATGTCATACAACAAAATATGTCCTCGTAGCTTTTGGATTGGATATATTTGCTTAATTTTGAGACTTAGATGTGGAAATAAAATTTCATTTTTCCCTACATGTGCAACAGTTGTATATGCACATATTTTTGGGTAGTTTCCTCCACACAATCTAGCTTTATTTTCACAGATGTGATTCTCTTCCATGGGAAACATATTTACATGTGTGTCATTTATATTAGAAGATTTTATGAGCTCCATATTGATAAGTAGAAATTGTAATGTCCTTTTGTGCAATAATACATGCTAATTTCATGGTGGTTATCATCCTTTCCTTATTTCTCTCATTTATAGTCACTATGTGCTTTGTAATGAGCTTTGCCAACCATTCAGTTTCATACAATTTTTTTGAATTGATGTTTGACGAATAGAATATTTTGAATGAGATGTCACAATATCATATTGAATTGTATTACATAAATTTACAACACCCCATGGACATTGAGCCTTGTATTTCTCACAAAGTTTGCACTTTATATGAGTCTTTCCATCTACAACATTGATACTATACAACAAAAGATGTTTTTGTCTTCCACTCTTCTCAAAATTCACATTTTGAGGAGGCCTTCTTTCTCCTCAAACTACGAGATCCACCATCTCATCCTTCTTTTTCATGGCCAATAATTTCTAAACCATCAATAATGTCTTCATCCATGTCTTCATTAGGTTCAACATTCAAATTGGGTATATATGAAATATGTTCAACATTATAAGTTTTTCACATTGTAGAATATCCATAAAATTTGTCCATAGTTAATTGATCCATCTTTTTTGGAGGCATTTTTATTTAAATATTTTACCTATAGAAAAAATAATCACAATAAGAAAATAATTTTTAAAACTAGGAAAAGAACCCATAACACAAGTTGCTTAAAATATATTATCCATAAATAATTTTTATATCTAATAAAAAACCATAATGAGAAAGTAAAAGACATTTTACTTTATAAAATAAAAAGTATACCATGCAAGTAATTTTGGAAGAACATGAATGGAGTGGTGTTAATGTTCTTACAATGCTTATATGAATTGTATGGTATAGTCTACTCATTTTTTCATTCAGAAAAAATATATGAGTTGTTGCAATATTATCAAGTATTTTTTTTAGCTATGTTGCATTTATTTTATCTTTTATTTTGGTTTTTTTATATAAATAAGAAAAAATATTTAGATTAAAGAAAGAATTATCCAGCATGCACTAAGCTAATCATTAACTTAGTGTATAATTCCTAATGTAAACTTACTAACATTTATCCATACATCAAATAAAGCTTGCCATCATTGCATGTCACGCATGCATCCTCCATCCAACAACATATATATCCCAACAACCAAATATCAAGCCAGTTTTTCTGACAATTTAGAGTATATCAGATTAATGACATCACTAACATGCTAATACCTATCATAAACATCCAAAAACCACCCTCGTGTTGTAATTGAAAATTCAAAATTTAAAATTTAAACTAGTGCACGCTAGTTTTCTTCTGCTGAAGTGGAGGATAGAATTTAATTAAAGTAGTTGGATTTGAATTTTAAAATTTAAATTGAGGGAATGATGGAATCTATACCCCACCAATTACCCATGACTATGCATAGTTATTCAAGATAGACCAACTGATCAAACAGAGAACGGTTTACAGGTGCAGATTTGGAATCCTCTCTTCCATATACAACTTTCAACCTCAAAAACTCTTGTAACCCCAGCAATTCCAAGAGAAATTCCTTCATATTATAACTATAGCAATGATTTCAATAGTTCATATTATAACTATAGCAATGATTTCAATGGTTCCTCAATGGTTTTACATTGTTGTGAAGAGTTCTCCAATTTGGAAATGCATTCTGTAGCACCTATGCATGGTTTTCCACAACATTTTGGACACCGTAAGTATATTGTCTTTACTATTGTGCAGTTGTTTAGGATTTGCCTCACCTGTAAGCGATGGATGGTGTAGGTTATCGAATAAAGTCTTAAATGGATTTTATATCATAACCTACCTTATCGAAGGGTTTCAGAGGGACCATCCCACCTTAGGCTACGATTCATGGTGCCTTATTTTTAAGTAATGTGATAATTTTTTTGTTTTTTGGGGGAGGGATTAATTTTAATAATTTAAAATAAATTTGGTATAATTTTGGTTTTTTTCAAAGTAATGTTGATCTATAATTTAGTAAATTGTTTTTCAAATGTTTTTGGAATTTTTTCCATTTTAAAAAGCTTTATAATGAATTTTCTCTATTTTAAAACATTTAATTGGAATAATTAAAAAATTAATTGGAATTTGATGTGTTTTAAGTAATAAATAAGTTATTGGAAAAAATTTCAAATTTGTTTGAAAGTTTTTTATTTTAAAATATTTTATTTTAATAATTTAGAAAGAAATTTTACCTTATCCAAATATTTATAAAAATTTAAATAAAAAATATAAATTAATTATTTTTTTTCAATTTTATTTTAAATATCTAACAACATTAATTAATTAATTATATTAAAATATACATCTTAAATTTAAAACATTACTCAATATATATCATAACTAATATTTAGTCAGTAAAAGAAAGTTTTCCTAAAGATTGTGTCAATATACCTACATTTTTATACATGGGATATATCTCTCCTATGATTTAGAATCGTGTATTTTTTTATTCTCCATATGATTGATTTTTTAAAATAAATCAATTAAATTTATATCTTTTTATTCTCCATTTACTAAAAGAGCAGAGAGGACGATTGATCAAATATATAAACAATGTTTTAGATGGAAAAACATACCATATCATTAATTTTATTACTATTAATCTTATTACCAAAATAGTGAAATAAATGTGTCAATTTTCACTAGCTCAATTGGTTAAGATGTGGGATTCATTTGCTAGATGACCTGAGTTCAATACCCTTACAGTGTGTTTAGTCGAGAGGAGACACCCAAAAAATCCAACCATGTTAAGGGTTGGTGTGGCCTAGGCTAGGTGCGATCTCTGGTGATTTTGATAGCTTAGATGCCCCTGAGTCATGGCTTCTTAGCCAATGGTTGAAATGTTGGCCCCACAAGTGACGAGCATTTCTAACCAAAAAAAATAGTGGGTATAAACCATGTTCTTCTTTCAATGAAAAAAAACATATTATGAATCTAAGTACCACAACTCTAATTTTCTTATAATCATATTTAATATCATGATATCACTAAGAACATGAATATTATTCATTTTTACCTCTATTTGATCATGATAATTGGAATGATGAAGAAACTAAGATGTTTCTGAGATCTTGTTTATATACAGCCTTTCAATGTTCCTATTAATAAAATTATGTTGCCAATTCTCTCATAAGCATGTCGATCTTTCAATGTGTAATTTTGAAGATGTGCTTTCTTTAGTTAAATGAGTTAGTTTTTTGTGGGAAAAGGGAAAAAAATTACTATAATTAAAAACAAATTTTTTTCCAAGTTAGCCATTACAATAATATACTCAATAAGAGCTCAAAGTTATAATCTTAAAATTAAAATAAATACACCCTATCTTATCCTTGAATTGAACTAAGTAATGTAGAATTGAACTAACTAACCTAAAAACACATAGAGATGAAGCCACCAAACCCCAAAATATTGGTGATATCTAGATAGAAAAAATCTATTTTGCAACACCTTATATCATGTTGTCCAACTTGTAGTAGGGTTTGGATGTAGAGATTAATATCCTAGACCAATGTATAATGTGGATTTCTCCAATGTATGTTGCCACCATTCCATCACTAACCCCTCCAAATTCATGGGTTCCAACTAAAATTTCTTAGACTCAAACATAGTTGGCTAGGAGGAGAAATACATAGAAAGTCTATGGATCCAAGAATCCACACAATCTTCATACATGTCACCTCCAAATTTTGGAAAGGCCACATTTGGATCAATGTGAAAAGTAGGTGGATCCACTAATGAGGGCCTCATCATATGAGAAATACCTTGCATTATTGTCTACAAATTGTCATGATTCAATTAGAGAAGTTGTTCTGGAGTAATCTTAGTGGTTGAATTTGAAACTTTCCTTTTGTGCCATTGATGCCAAAACATTTTTATGTGCTAACGAGTAGGCCTAAGAAACCAAAACAGATTGGATGGTAATGGCTAATAAAGATAGTAGATTGTATCTGTCGAGGAGTAGGCATTTCAAGAAGTCATAGATCAATATCAAATAACCAATGGGATATTGCAATGATATGATCTATTAAGGAGTAAGAATTAAAGAAGGCATAGATCTGAATATAGTAATCTCTAGTCTATGATATATTAAAAAAAAAAAGTACTTCAATAAAATATATGGAATCCACCTTCTATATATGCGCATATACATAAATTGTAGGCTTTCATATAATCACATATACGGAATCCGACCAATTTCATATATGCACATATACAAAAGTGGCCAAATTTCATATATGCACATATACGGAAGCTGAACGGATTTTGTATATGTGCACAAATGAAATCCAACCACTTCCATGTATGCACATATATGGAATCCAACCACTTCCATATATGAAAATATACATAAGACACTTTCATATATCTGCATATACGGAAGCCGACCACTTCTGTATATGTGCATATATGGAATCCGACCACTTTCATATATGCGCATATGCAAAAGACAACCACTTCTGTATATGCACATATATGTAAGTCGACCACTTTTGTAAATATGCATATACATAATTGGTCAACTTCCATATATGTGCATATACAGAATCCAACCATTCTGTATATGTCCATATACAAAAGTCGACCAGTTCCTTATATATGCATATATGGAAGTCGACCACTTTTGTAATTGTGCATATATGGAAGCCGCCTTCTGTATATGCTCATATACGGAAGTAGTCAACTTATTTATATATGGAAGTGACCAACTTTTGTATATGTGCATATACAGAAGTCGGTCGACTTCCATATATGCACATATACAAAATTCGACCACTTCTGTATATGCGCATATATAAAAGTGGCCAAATTTTATATATGCACATATAATAAATCTGACCACTTCTTTATATGCACATATACAAAAGGTGGCTTCTGTATATGCATCGAATTCCATATATGCACATATACGGAAGGTGGCTTCCGTATATGCACATATATTGAAGTTGGCCACTTCCATATATGTGCATCTATGGAAGCCAACTGCTTATGTATATGCACATATACAGAAGCCACCTTTCATAAGTGCACATATACAAAATCTAGCCACTTCTGTATATGCACATATACAAAAGCCAATCGCTTTCGTATATGCGCATATACATAAGCCGACCACATCCGTACACTTCCATATATGAAAGTGGTCAGCTTCCATATATGATCCATATACATAAGCCACCTTCCATATATGCGCATATACGGAAGTGGTTGATTTACATATATGCACATAAATGAAAGCTTACCACTTCCATATATGCACATATACAGAAGTGGTCGGCTTCTATATATGTGCATATACGAAAGTGGCCAAATTTTGTATATGTGCATATACGAAAGTTGACCACTTCCATATATGTGCATATACAGAAGTTGGACACTTTCATATATGCACATATATGAAATCCACCTTTTATATATCCGCATATACAAAGTCCAGCCACTTCTGTATATGTGCATATATGGAATATGACCACTTTTGTATATGTGCATATATGGAAGTCAACCACTTCCATAAATGAGCATGTACAGAAGCCACCTTTTATATATTCTCATATATGAAAGTGGTCGGCTTTCATATATGTGTATATAGGGAAGCCAACCACTTCCATATATGCACATATATAGGAAGTCGGTCACTTCCATATATGCGCCTATACGAGAGCCAACCACTTCCGTATATGCACATATAAGGAAGCCAGCTCTATTATATGTGCATTTATGGAAGCCAACCACTTCCATATATGTGCATATACAAAATATGGCCACTTCCATATATGCACATATGTGGAAGTCGACCACTTCCATAAATGAACATATACAGAAGCCACCTTCCGTATATGCTCATACACAAAAGTGGTTGAATTCCATATATGTGCATATATGGAAGTCAAACACTTTCGTATATGTGCATACATAGAAGTGGTCAACTTTCGTATATGTGCATATACAAAAGTCAATCACTTATATATATTCACATATACGGAAGCTGAACACTTCTGTATATGCACGTACTTTTTTATATGTGCATATATGGAAGTGGGCCACTTCCATATACATGCACATATACGGAAGTGGTCATCTTCCATATATGCGTGTATGCTACACACCTATTTATTTCACTACCAAGTGCTTCACTTAAGTGTCACACTTAAGTGTCATAATTTTATCACCATGTGGGAGTGTTTGTCATAATCCATAGACATGTTGGAAGGGAAACCTATCATTTAAAGATCAAAATACTATCTTTCACCTTGAGTTTTTGGCCTTTTTTTAGCTTCATTTCCCCCCTTCCCATATGGATAGGAGGATGAACCATTATCATTATTCCTTGCCTAATTATATGGGAGCGATAATCTCTCCCTGTGTTCAGTTCTAGGGAGGTGATGAAGTAGTTGCAACCATTATGCCTTATTTTGAGAGGTTGTTTTCAAGAGATTTCAGTTGGTTAAGGGATTAGTTTGAGATACCCTTTATTCAAGGAAAGGTGAATCTTGTTTTTTCATCCAAATCCTCATTTAATCACATCCTCTCCTCAAAACTATCATATGGTTGTTATGCCTAAACTCCTATATAATGGAGGCCATTCTTGGGTGAAGGGAGGAAGAATTTTAGAAGTATAATACATCTGATCTTGTGACATTCAAAGGTTTGGAAAGGAGATCTCAAGGTAGCTACTGCAACATCAACATCAAGGTTGTAAATGCTTCACTATTTATTTATTTCCATATAATATATAACTTTTCCTATTCACCTCATGCTTATGTTGTTCACTACATGCATGTCTATTTTTGTCTAGTTTGATATAGATAAATCTGTTTTTATTAAAAATATATTGTGGAAGAAAGGAGTATTGCTTTGTTTCTTGCAATACTTCTCTTGCACCAAGATCTTGGACATCAATATCAAGGGTTGGAGTAGTGAGGACAATTGACGGAAAGGAGGTCGGTCACCTATCTCATTCTCTCATATTCCCCTCTTGTTTTGTCTGTGAGCATATAGAATAGATTTAAGGGGAAAGTAGGTAACCATTTGTCACCTTCTATCTTGGACCAAAGGAGTCTTGATCCAAGGGGGGATTCACCTGTCCACAGAGGAAAATTTTCCACAACAGAAATTGGCGACTCCACTAGGGATCATTCATTTTAATATTTCCTTAGTGTTTTCTAGTCCTTTGAATTTTTGTTTGTTGCTTGATATTTTTGGATTGTATGCATCTTCTTTGAATTATCCCCTTCCCTCATCATCATTGGGAAACTTACTGAGTCAATAGCCTAACCCTTTCTCAGATATGGGTGAGGTTTGTTTCTTTTGACCACATTCTAGACTTCATCACCCCCATATAAGGGAACACAGGGTGATAACATCCTAATTATCACTCCCTTTTAGTGTCTTGGGGAGAAATGAAACCATGATTATCACTCCCTATAAAGGTCTTGGGGATATTGTCCTATCTGTAGTGTTACAGGAGAGATAATCCTATCTTTGATTGGATTTTGATCTTTCCTTGCTTATTTTCTTTCAGATTCTTGTCTCATAACCTTATATCAGATTCGTTCATGCATGATTGTGGGTTTGATTGATTAAAGTTTAGTGATTATCATATTTTTGTTACCTCTTTTGAGTTTTCATCCCCTGTCAAATTTTTAAGTGTACATGATTGTCCTAAGTTAACTCAATCCTTCATCCAATTTGATGCCATCAATAGTTTGATCCTTATCAGTTGTAGGCATTCAAATTTTTTTCACCTTGATTCCAAGGCCTTGTAGGTATTTTACTTGTTTTCTTTTGGAGTCATTTTCATTGATTTGGGGATTGCATGTGTTGCATTAAGCCTCGTTGTTGACTTTCTCTCTCTTATCCTCTTGGGAGAAATTATGATCCCTTGAGTGCACTCCTGAACTCTTAGGCCTTTCTGCAACTTTGCATTGATATTTGATCTTTGCTACTTGAATTTTGAGGTTTCAAAAAGATTCAAATTTTTGTCACCTTGATTCCAAGGCCTTGTAGGTGTTTTACTTGCTTTCTTTTGGAGTCTTTTTCATTGATTTGAGGATTGCATATGTTACATTAAGCCTTGTTGTTGAGTTTCTCAATTTTATCCTCTTGGGAAAACTTATGATCCCTTGAGTGCACTCCTAAACTCTTTGACCTTGCTACAACTCTACATTGATCTTTGATCTTTGCTACTTGAATTTTGAGGTTTCAAAAAGTGGTTTTCCTTTACTTTAGATTTTTGGGTTCTTGTTTGAACGTGCGTTGGAAGCGTTCTTGCATTTGAATTATTTGAGTTCTTCTCAACTTTTTGAGTGCATGTTTTGTTTGTCTTTTTTCTTCGTGATCCTTTGCATCATCATTGAATTCTTTCATTTTGTTTGAAAGTAAGGAAGCAAAAAAGAGTTGAATTTGAAGTTATTTCATTGCATTTGAAAAACAAACAAAAGAAAATCTTGCATTCTAGAGGGGCATGATCAAGCTTGCACTTTAGAGAGAAGTAAATTGCATTGGGAATATGCATCTAGGAAATGAAAAGACTCTCCTCTTTACCATAGATATCATCCATTGAAAACAAAATCATTGCATTTCATTTTTGTGCATAGTTTAGAGTCGATTCATAACACCATATAGTCCACTTCCGCTTACCCTATTGAGTGAAAAACAACCATTAAGAGGAACGAGGAACATAATTTAAAATCAATTAGACTTTTCTTTTTATTTGATAGAAAACCAACAAGTATATGGTATTAGGGCCTTGATAGTAGGGTGGAGAGTTAACTCTTCAAGGCCATAGGAACAAGACTATATAATACTAGAGAGTGTAAAATCCGATTGTAGCAATTAACGTTAGTCGGGAAAGATCCTCTCACACATGAGTCAAACATGAGTTCAAGCGAAGAGATCGGTTGAGATTTACCCTCTTCCATTTTCCTAGTGGGACTATTGCAAGTTTGGGGCTTTCAAGAGTGGAATTTCCTTGACGTGACACCACTTCTTCTTAGTTTTGGGCCATGGATTTGTGTCTAGCATTCCCATTCCCAATTGCTAGTCTTGATTATCGACTGTACATCCCCCCGGTCATTCATTGTATATTGGTAAACATAGTAACCTCTCCTAGAACTCCACATAGGTGACTAGAAGGAAGGTTCCTTGTGGTACCTGAAACAAATGTTCAATCTCCACTTCAGTGATCCAGGAGGGTATTTTCCTGAAGGATCTTACTTGCACCTTGGGGGATTTTTGCGTGAAGGTTATCGTAATTGTTTCTCATTTCTTCGTTGATGACCTCACCTCTCGTACTCGGAAGATAGTTATTTTTTCCCTATCATAAGGGAATTATTTACTTGCTCTTATCTTGTAGGGAATTTGGTAGTGTATACTCTTTGACGTTAATCAGACCCTAGGTTGAATATGTGTTCATGGAAACAGTTCCTGAGGTTACCAACCAAGAGACCCCTTTTCACAGGGAACCTTATGCTTTTCCTTGTTTTGGAAGCATTGGTCCTCCCTACATCGCTACATTGACTCTTTTTAGGTTCATTATGAGGTTACTAGTATGGTTGTTTTCCACTCATGTGGTCCCAAATGCCCCTGTCGTTTCCAAAGAAATCTCTCCACCCAACCTCTTGTTTACTCTTTACCTTCTTCACCCGTCGTGTCTTCTTCCCTTTCTTCTTTCTCACCTGGTGAAATCCTTGATGCTAGTAACTAGGAGGCTAAGAACAAGAAGAACAAGAAGAATCAAAATAATAAAGGGAGAAATCAACCAACCATTTTTCATGAGTGTTGATAATGTTGGAAAGTGTTCCAACATAAGTGGCAAGCCCAAATTCCCTTGCAGTATTTCTAAGGGTGATCAACTTCTTAACCGTTTCCATGATATTCCCAAGGTCTTATGATTGTGGTCCACGGGTTCTCAATAACCCATGTTACCATCCACTGCAAATCATGTTGGTGACGACCCATCAACTAGTGATCATAAGGTTTGGGGAAAAAAGGGTAAAGTCAAGATTCCTTGCCGGTTATGTGGGGAAATTCACCTCACTTACATTTTCCTTCATATGGATGAAGCTTCGCAATTGTTGAAAGACATTGTTGATTCCCATAAACAACCTCCAGTTTCTTCCCATTAGTTTTCTTCCAACCAACCGTTGGTTGATGAAGTGGTCATTCCAATTCAATTGTCGATCGATCCCACTCTTCCCTTAGAGAGTGAAGTGGATACCACTCAGTTTTTTCTTGTCACTTTAGATTCCTCTATAAAAGGGGGAATTCCACTTGTTTCAATGGAACCCACTCCAAGTAATGAGGTAATTTCCTTTTATTGGAATAGGCAGGTGGAGCCTCACCTTCCTTCCTAGAATAGGTAGGAGGTTACCCATCATTTGTTGGATTTTAATAGAATATCTAGTGAACCTTTAGGGATCCTTCCTCAGTTTCCCATCACCTTAGGAAGAAAAATTGTCTCTATCAATGTTATGGTATTCCAAGGCCCCTTGGAATTTAATTTAATCCTTGGGAGGGACTATGTTATGCTATGAAACTTGTTGTGTCCACACTCGTTCGAGTGATGCATTTCCCTCATAATGGAAACATTGTGACCATTTATCATCTTTCATTTGTTAGTCCTGATCTGACTGTCAACCATCCGACTTCCCTGAATGTTCCTTATATGAAAGTGATATCCCTCCCACCACAAGTTAATTATGTGGTATCATGTCTCGTTTCTTCAATTTCTAATGAGAAGGAGCCTCTCACAGTATGATTGACTTATTTAGACTAGGATCTAGTAGTTGAGATGGTGAACTATTCAATGGGGGTTTTGGAGTCTGATCTTTCCCCTGTTAACCCTATTGAGTCTCTTCACATAAATTATTTCCAAAGCATTTCTCTTCTATCCAATGAAGACCTCTTGGAAGCCATAGTCAAGGTTCATGAGCATAGTTCACTTTCTGTGTGAAGATCGTTAAAAAATGAAATAGATAACCATGAGAATAATTCATTGTATGTGTCAAGATAGTTAAAAAATGAAACAGAAGCCCCTCCAATTGAGTTGAGTATTCCACTAGATCTAGTACTTGAACCTTCATTTCCTCCACCTATGTCAGTT
>CBVK0103921865.1:0-20075 GCA_900067695.1 Picea abies | reverse complement strand
TATCTCTGGGTGCAACCACACGTTCAACCACTACCTCAAGGTGTCCCCATGGCTCCAGGTAAAGCCCTCACGAGAATTGAACCTTGCCCAATGGTGAAAAACTCCTCACTTTCCACCATTGGATCCAACCCCTTTGGACTTTTATTAATCAATTTTAATCTAGACTAACTCTACTAATATTTTTTTTTATCCTAAGTCTGTTCATGCAGGGATGGAAGGCGGGATAATGGAGGTTGATAAAGGACAAGGGGGGAGAGGATGCAGCGGATGAAGGATGCAGCAAGGTGATGGGGAAATGAGCGACAAGAATGGAGGGAGGAAAATAGAATCACCTGAGCCATGCTTCGTCACAGGGAGAGATGCCAAATCAACAGTCGAAGAATCGACTCGCTTATAATTATAGGACCCTAACACATACAAAGTAGTTGTAAGGTGTAAGAATTAATTCTTTTGGGAAATACATCTTTCCACAGTCTTCAATCTTTTGTACTTGCAAAAAAAATTGGTGTAGCTTTTTATTAGCAATCCGTCAGCTCTGATAGCATGTAAATGTGTTGAAACTACACAAAATAAGTCTAGCTAGAAAACACTATGCACATTTGCAGAGAGAAATTGAGAAAGAAGAAGAAGGAGAAAAAGAATGGAAGAATTCTCATTAACCATAATGAATAATGAATAATTTACACATGATATACTCTATATAACTCAATCAATACACACTATAGGAGAACCAACGTGTCATAATGGTGGTATAGAGTGATATGGAAACACACCAACAGTTATAGGAGTGAACTGCCACCTAGTCTAGTCTCTCAGGCATTTACGTGAGTGAACTACCACCTAGATGAGTTAACTAGTCAACTAGTATTCAGTTAACTGAATGAAACAAAGTGTAGTGAGGAGTAGATCAATGAATCAAGGGTAATGCACCAATATGGTGATGAAAACAAGGTAAGTGCACATTATCATGGTGATGATCCCAATATTGCATGGTGACAAAACCAATTGCATGGTGACAAAACCAATGCAACATCTAGACTCAACTCAACTAGTCAAACTAAACTGTCAACTGAAGAGAATATTCTCCAAGTGGAATATTCTCCCCTAAAATATAGGAGACTGGATAAGGACTAATTATGACTAATAAAAAAGGAAAAAACTTAGGAAAAATAAATCCTAGGTGTGTGTGAAGTAACTCCAACATATATCTCAATTCTTGAAGTGATTCGACATACTTGTAAATTAGGATTCAATTCTAAAAAAGAATACTCGCTAGAGTCCGTGCTATAAATATATTGAATAATTGAAACAGAAAAATAGTTTACACAACATAGATTACACATGTTGTGAGTAGCCGTACACTCTACTCTAATTGCGTCATAGTTTCTAGTGAGCAACTTTAATTGGACCCTCTTCAATAATATGTACATCACATTGAACTCACATCATTAACAAAAAATGCATACATAGTCTACATTAAAGAGTGTGCCTTTGAGAATTCATCTAGGGAATACCTCAAGATACATGTCCAAGGATATGTAAATAAAATCACAAGAATATATGGCATCATTTGGCAATGATTCAAGGAGAACATAAAATTTGGTATTTAGATCCGGGTAAACTTCTGTAATATACTTGTCCATGAAATCTGGGGAAACCTCTATAATATACTTTTCCATGAGACTTCCCACCCTATAATATACTTGTCCATGAGACTACCCACCCTCTTCATCTTGGTATTTGTGGCACTGGTGGGAAATTTAGACATATAAACCATCACATGATCCATGAGAAAAATATGCACATATTTGAGAACACGATTGACATCATAGAGGAAACCCATCCCCTGGGGTGCAAGAATGAGTATATTATCCAATGTAGCATGGTCCAACTGTGATCCATTCATATTTTCAACTTGTTTCCTGCATAATCATGTCCTTCAATGCATTTATCAATTCCTGCCAACTCTATAAGCATAAGCCCTTGAGAAAATACTATGTTCGCCTCACCAGGTTCCCTTCTTGGATCTCTTCTGTCATATCTATATACTCGACCATGCAACAAGGCTTGAATATGTTGGTGGACGTGATCTCAGTGTTTTTGATCTCGTTGTAGCAAAACCTTCCCACCAGCTCAAATGTCTGAGCCCCTCCTGGTAAATCATGAAGTATTACTTTGTATGACTTCACTCACCCTGCCTGACCGTAGACTCCTAGATACTATGGCCATGACCTAATGCATGTGTTCCATGTAGCCACACAGTGACTTGATGCTAGAGACTCCTAACTACCATGGATGCATCCCAAAGCATGCCTGCTATGTAAATATCATAGAATAATCAATTTTTAAATATAACATGGCATAATTATTGAAACGTGTGAACCTATCTATTGGTTATGGAGAAATTGCTTACAAAACTTGTTCAACAATGAAGAATGACTTGATTTGATCACAAGATTTTGATAAATCCCAAAAAATGAAATAAAGGGTCTGTTCATAAAGTTAGTCTCAAGTGGTTTGTTTGAGCATGAAGAGTGAATTGATTAGAGATTTCATTAAATCCCAAAAAATTAAATAAAGGGGGATCATGAAATGTTCAAACACCTCTTCAAAATAGTTTTGCAATCGAAATTTTTTTTTATTGATTAAATGTCATACCATTAAATTATGATATTTGAAGTTGGAAATTTGTCATCTAAATGATGAAGAATATTTTCAACTAAACCCGATTAATGTGACATAGTGAAAGGAAAAATAATGGTATTATCGTCTGTATACACAATGTACTGCAACTTTTGTATTGTTGGGTACAAGAAGTAGACTACATGGAGTGTGAGACTTTATGCTCTCTTCCATGTAACAAGAATGGCTCAGAACACTTGAATTTTCAAAAAATGTTTGGATGAACATAAAATTCACTAACACTAGATCCTAATGACATTATATTGCTGACATTAATATGAGAAAATCTCCTTCGTTTATTATTTTTTTCTCATAAAATTATTTGGCCCTGGTTGATTAAGTTTTCTATTAGTGTTCTAGGTATCCACTCACCTCTTGAATGTTGTGCCTTTACTCTTTCCATTGGCTCATGCTATGTGTGGACATAATTCTCTTGAATATGAAGTTTCCTTCTTCCCTCATGTTATCACCATTAAAATTTTGGTGTGAAATCGAGATTTCAAGACTTAGCAAGGTGCTAAATTGGTTGGTATGATAAATCAAGGGGGTGACTTTCATCCAGGAAGGCGAAGGGACTGTGTGTAAAAGTTCTTAGAATTTCCTTATGAATTAATACGGGAGTACAATTCTCTCTGATAGTTGAGATTCATCATAGTGTATTCTTTAGTGTGTTTTCCTCTATTTCACATTCATTTCATTCCTGTTCTTTCTTCTAAGCATAGCTAAGAGTACATGACTGGAATTCATCCTTGATATATGCTCCTTTCATATGGTTAATGCAGTTGTCGTGTTTAATGATTATAGGTTCAGAATTCACTCTCTTCTAAGTGCTCTATTCATTGTAGTCAACCTTATGTTATTTATTATAAAGCTACAATTGAGAATTCATCTTTGTTTGATTCTCTCATTTGTAATAGACTTTTCTCTTTTATGTCTTGCCATCATCTGAATATTATTTATTGTTGAAGGATATGATTATTTTGCCTATGTTCCCTTAGGAGTACATTATCTATATTAACATTCATAGTATATTTCAAGATTTGACCCCATTTCCCAATGTTTTCTTCCTCTTGTTTGTCCTACCAACCCTTTTGAAAACTAAAACAAAACGTTTCCTATTGCATAATCTGACCTCAGTGTGCTCATTTCCAAATTGTTTTGAGTATTTTTAGTCTTTACATGTTTGAGAGAGACCTTTTTGTTTGGAAGGGTCAATATCCAACCTTAAGTTGGTTTGTAGGTTACCTTTGTCATTAGTTTTATCAGCTGAACAAATTTACAGAGTGCTAACATTCTGGCGCCATTACTAGGGATCGAAAGTGAAATCCTCCCTTGGAAAAGAACGGCTTAAATCTTCATATTTGATTCTTGAGGGTGACATTGAATCAAATACCTTATTGGCTGAGACTAAATTTACCCTAGCGAGTCCATTACAAAGAGACTGATAGCATAAAGTAGTTTGAACTAGAAATCCTAGCTCCCAAGAGAATTCATACCAGGAGAAATCCAAACCCAGAAGCAGTAATCCCTATGTCTGATCCTGACAAGATTGTATAGAAGAAAAAAGAAAAGCCAATAATCCCATTTTTGTGTCTAGACAAATATCTATCCTTGCCCAAATATGGAGTGAAAAGCATTGAAGACCTTGATTTTGATGTGAAATTTGAGCAAAATCTGTTCATAACTAAATTTGAGTCTTGTTTGAATGAGATCATCTTTGATAAGAAAAGGTTCCAAGATCTAGTGTTAGTTGCCTCTACCAAACCTCTTGTGATTCATACTCAGAAACAACAGCCACTTCAAGTCTTGACTGCATCCATGGAAGCTAGGTTTTCCCCTCTTGCTCTACCTGCTCAGTTACATGATCTGCCCCGGGCGTATAATTTGAGGATTAAGTTGTATGATGCTGAAGGCAATGTGTCAGCCCTAAAACATTTAGACCGATTCAATGATTTTATAGACTTGGAAGAAGTAGATTTTGAAGATGCAAAAATGAGGTTGTTTTCACAAAGTCTTGCATGAGAAGTGAAAAAGTGGTTCAGAGCTCTCCCATCAGCAAGTATCCTAAATTTTGAAGCCTTTGAAACCAATTTTCTTGCAAAGTGGGGTGACAAGAAAAACCCCCTTCAGTTGTTAACCCAGTTTAAAACATGAGAAGGTCACCTGATGAGACAGTGCAAGAGTTTTCAACAAGATTTATCAAAGTTTATAATTCAATCCCTACTGAAGTAAAACCCCCTCCTAGAGCTCCTCAACTTAGATATGTTGATTCCTTTAAAAGTGTTTTTTATTTTTTGTTGAGGGAAATAAGATATACTTCATTAGATGATATGATGAATGATGCAATAGAAGTTGAAGTAAATTTAATGGCTTCAGGAAAGATCAAATCTAACTCTAATAGGGACGTGAGCAAGGTTCAAGATAAGGCACAACCTTCAACCTCACAGTCATCAGAAGAGTGGTTTGAGATGATGATGAAGACCATGGAGAAAATCATGGATATGATGTATTTAGATAACAAGACTAACACCATAGAACAGGATGATGTTCCACCCAGAAACCAAAGAATACCAACAGTTCCAAAAATCATACAAAGGGATTAGAGGAACCAGGGTGATCAACAAATAAGGCCTCCTTTTCAAAATAATTATTTAAATGAGAATTTTGATGAAAATTTTGAAGACAATATGCATTGTTGTGATGGTGATGAAAAAAAGGTATTTTTAACTAAAGAAGAACATGACCACTTCATGGATGATAATGAAATATTCATGCAGGAAAATGATGAGAGGTTATCAGTGGAAAAAGAAGATTACTAAATAGGGATGCAGAATTCCATCATGCAATTCCAGAAACAATATAACCTTCAAAAAAAAAATGTTCCTACAAATACTCCAAAGGGAAATCCCACCAAAGAAGCTCAAAATAATATACCTTCTTCAAGTCAACCTAAAAAAAATTATGTTGCAAAGGATACTGTGGAGAAAGGAAAGAAGAAGGAAGAACCCCAGAAGAAAGTACATGAAGCAAGAAAGGAGATAGTCATCAAAGAGGTGGAGAAAACCTCATCTTCCTTTAATTTTGAAAGTGAGATGGCCAATATTAAAATATCTCTACCATTCAACGAGTTGATAAAGAACAGTGAATATAGAAATCATATCATCAATATGCTCAAGATGGAACAAACTTTTGACAATTTGAACATACAAGATGATCATCCTTCCATCTTGTTTGGCCCACGTGTAGAGGAAAGTAGTGATGCTAAGGAAGTTCCCCCTTTCTATGTCAGTTTGAATATTCATAATATGAATTTGCAAAATGCTATGTTGGATTCAATAGCCTCCCATAACCTGATGCCCAAGGTGGTCATGGACCAATTGGGCCTGGACATCAAAAAGCCTTACATAGATCTTTTCTCCTTTGATTCAAGGAAGGTGAAGTTCCTGGGCCTAATAAAAGATCTTGTGGTATCTTTGTCTCAAATTCCATCAAAGAATATGGTTATAGATGTAGTTGCTATTGATATCCCTCCCAATTTTGGCATGCTTTTATCTAGTTCATGGGTTGCAAAGTTGAAAGGGAATATACAAATGGATATGCCATGTGCCACTATCCCTGTGTTTGGTCAAGATAGGAGATTGTACAAGGAATTTTTGCTCAAATACATGGTCAATAACAAGGCCCAACTGAATAACCATTCCATTTATTATGTGGAAAATGAGATTGGATCCTCTATTTTCTTTAATGATGTGAGCTTTGAAGAAAAGGCACCAGACACTCATATGACTGCCCAAGACAAATTTGATCAGCAGATTGAGAAAATTTCATAAAAACAAGACAATGCATAGAATGAAATGTGGAACATGAGCTTCAATGGAGCTATCTGCAGAGAAGGAGTAGGAGCTGGTGTGTGGATTAGCCCCCCCAGATTGGCCACAAAATTGTGTTCTTATAAACTTGCTTTTGATTGCACAAACAACATGGCTGAATATGAGGCATTGGTGTTGGGATTGAAGACTTTGAAATAAATGGGTGTTAGGAGGATATTTTTTCATAGATATTCTGAGTTGATCATAAATCAGGTGAAGTGAATATATCAAGAAAATCACCCCAGATTAAGAGCATATAGGAATATAGTTCTTGACCTTCTTGAATAATTTTCAGAATATAGTCTCTCAATGATTCCAAGAGGTCAAAATCAGATAGCTGATGCTCTAGCTACTTCAGCCTCATTTTTCAAAATTCCAATCTTTCCTAACATGGGATATGAGATTGAGGTCAAGGACAAACCAACAGTCCCTGATAATATTAAGTACTGATAGGTTTTTGAAGATTATAAACAAATAAAAAGTTTTCTCAAAATGGAGGATGGATTTGAAAATTTGAATATTGATGAAGAATATTGTGGTGAAGAATAAGGTGCAGCTGTGTTCACAAATGATGGCTATTTCAAGAATCAGATTGCTGGCAAAGACATAATGCAACTAAAAAATAACATCATTCCCAAATACCTGGTCCCATTGAAGAAAATCTTTGACAACAATGATGTGGCCAAGAGTCCTAAAATTACTGTAAATGATGGATATGTTGAAGGTTGCAACATTGGGACTCAGGAAGATCCCAAGATCATTAATCTATCCAAGACACTCAACCTAGAGGTCAAGCAAATGTATATCAATTTAATGAAATAATTCCTTGATGTTTTTTCCTGGAGTTATGAAGATATGAAAGTTTATCATACCAAGGTGATTCAACATGTGATTCCAATCAAAGAGGATCATAAACATTTCATACATAAATTAATAAGAATTAATCCTTTCCTACTACCCTTGATTGAGAAAGAGATAAAGAAGATGTTTGAAGCCAAGATCATAGTATCTCTGAGGTTTTCTAAGTGGGTGGAAAATATGGTGCCTCTCAGAAAGAAGAGTGGAGAGATCAGGTTGTGTGTGGACTTCAAAAATCTAAACAGGGTGTCTCTCAAGGACAACTACCCACTGCCTAAGATGGATCACATTCTACAAAAAGTGGTGGGTTCTAAAAAAATGTCAATTATGGATGGTTTCTATGGGTACAATCAAATCATGGTGCACCCTGATGATAAAGAAAAGATAACATTCACAACACCATGGGGTACCTTCATGTATGCCAATATGCCTTTTGGGATCATCAATGTAGGAGCAACATTTCAAAGGGCCATGGATATAGCTTTTACTGATGAAAAAGATAAATTTATTGTTATCTACTTAGATGATATCACTGTGTATTCAATTTTTGATGAAGAACATCTTAAACATCTAAGAAGGGCTTTCCAAAAGTGTAGGAAGTTTGGCATTTCATTGAACCCCAAGAAGTATAATTTTGGAATGGAAGACGAAAATATGCTTGGTCAAATTATTTCAAAGGAGGGAATAAAAATAGATCCCAACAGAGTTGAGGGAATCTTAAAAATTGGTACACCCAGAAGGAAAAAAGAAGTACAATCTTTCCCGGGGAAAGTGAATTTTCTGAGAAGATTCATCCCTAACCTGGATAGAATCATAAAGTATATCACTAACATGCTCAAGAAAGGAAGTGAGATAAAGTGGACCCCTGAATCCAAAAAATCCTTTGAAGACATTAATGTGGCATTGACCAAGGCCCTAGTACTGGTCGATCCTAATTTTGACAAATACTTTATATTGTTTTCTTTTTCCTCATAGCACACCATTCCTGGTGTTCTATTACAGAAGGATGAGAATAATTTTGAGAAGCCTATATCATAATATAGCAGGACGTTGAGGGATTCCCCATTGAAGTATGATATTATGGAAAATAATGCATATGAAATGGTCAAGGCACTAAAGGAGTTCAAAGTTTATATCTTACATTCTCATACCACTACCTATGTGCCCAACAGTTCTTTGAAAGACATTTTAACTCAACCTGATCCTGAGGGAAAAAGGGTCAAGTGAATAGATGTGTTGTTGGATTATGAACTTGAGATAAAACCTACCAAGTTGATCAAGGGGAAGGGACCTTCAAAGATGATGGCATAGAAAAATTGTGAGCTCTTGGGAATAAATTTCTTTGCTGACTTGTCAACATATTCAGAAGAATAAAGGGCCCCTCAGGTATCTCAAAAATTCCTTGAATCCCCATGGTATGTTGATATTATTTATGTGTTGAGAAATATGCAGGCTCTTCCTGAATTGATTAAAACCAAGACCAGGTTCTTAAAGCGAAAAGAAGAAAAGTTTTTTATTGTAAATCAATCTCTATATTGGAAGGATCCATGAGGAATCTTGTTGAGTTGTTTGCTGGAGGGAGAAGTAGAGAATACCATCAGAGAATTCCATAAAGGTGACTGTGGAGGACACCATTATTGGAAAACTAATGTGCACAAGATATTGAGGGCTGGGTTCTATTGGCCTAGCATTTATTCTGATGTCTACAAAGAGGTTTCAAGCTGTCATGAATGACAAATTTTTGATGGGAAGATAAAATTGCAGCCTTTTCCCTTGAAACCCATATCTGTTGAAGCACCTTTTAGACAACAGGGCCTTGATTTCATAGGAGAAATTCATTCACAGTCCTCAACTCAAAACGAGTGGATAATGAAAGCCACAAATTACTTCACCAAGTGGATTGAGGTATTTCCCACCAGGCAAGACACAGATGTTGTTATCATTCAGTTTTTGGAGAACAATATCTTGTCCACGTTTGGTTGTCCAATCAAATCATTATAGACAATGCAACAACATTTAAGTCAAATAAAATGGAAAATTTTTGTAGTGATTACAATATAACTCTTGGACATTCCACATCTTATTACCCTCAAGGTAATGGATTGGTTGGGTCATCCAATAATATCTTAACCAGAATTATCAAGAAGCTGCTGCAAGATAACGAAAAGGCTTGGCATAAAAAGCTCATCCATGCACTATGGGCTGCCAGGATCACTACAAAAAGATCTATTGCCACTTCACCCTTCCATATTGTGTATGGAACAAAGGAAAATTTTCCTACTACATTAGGATTGCCAGTGATGAGGTTGCTACAAGAGCAAGATGCTAAAACAGATGTCACTCGAAGCAAAACAAATGAACTAATCAATGTCTAGCAAATAAGAGAGAAAACCGTCAACAACTCTCAGCTACACCAAGACAGGATTAAAAGGGCTTTTGATAGGCATAACAAAGAAGATGATTTCAAAGTAGGGGATTTGGTGTTGATATGGATGCCAGAAATGAAGACAGGGGAAATCATGGGAAATTTGACGATTTGTGGCTGCGACCTTTCAAAATTGTGGTGTATCGTGGAAATAATGCCTATCCGCTACAGGAACGTAATGGAGATATCGTTGGAGGAGGACCTGTGAATGGAAGGTTTCTTAAACATTATATCGCTTAAAGAAATTTCCACCCTTTCCATTCATTGTATATAACCATTTTTGTTTTTAGTTGAAGTAGTTGGAATCAAATCAACAGAAATTGAAGCCCGAAGCAAAGGCCCTAAGTTATGCTGAGTAGATTTTGAGTTTTGTGAATAAGATGTTGGTAAATTCAGTTGCAGGATTAAAATAAAGCCCAATGGGTAGGAAATCGGTTTGTCGTTCTTTTCTACCTAGGTTGGAGGATAACATCCCCAGTTGGAGCCCATGTTTTAACCATTAAAATTTCTGTATGAAATCGATATTTCAAGACTTAGCGAGGTGCTAAATTGGTTGGAAGTCTTGTAAATCAAGGGGGGGACTTTCATCCAGGAGGGCGAAGGGACTGTGTGTAAAATTTCTCAGAATTTCCTTATGAATTAATACAGGAGTACAATGCTCTCTAATAGTCGAGATTCATCACGGTGTATTATTTAGTGTGTTTTCCTTTTTTTCACATTCATTTCATTTCTGTTATTTATTCTAAGCATAGCTAAGAGTACATGACTGGTATTCATCCTTGATAGATGCTCCTTTCACATGGTTAATGCAGTTGTTGTGTTTAATGATTACAGGTTCAAAATTCAGTCTCTATTAAGTGCTCCGTTCATTGTAGTCAGCCGTATGTTATTTCTTCTAAAGTTACAATTGAGAATTCATCTTTGTTTGATGCTCTCATTTGTAATGGATTTTTCTCTTTTTTGTCTTTCCATCATCCGAATACTATTTATTGCTGAAGGATATGCTTATTTTGCCTTCGTTCCCTCAGTAGTACATTATTCATATTAACATTCATAGTATATTTCAAGATTTGACTCCATTACCCAATGTTTTCCTCCTCTTGTTTGTCCTACCAACCCTTTTGAAAACTAAAACAAAACCTATCCTATTGCAGAATCTGACCTTTGTGTGCTCATTGTGAAATCTTTTTGAGTATTTTCAGTCTTTACATGTTTGAGAGAGCCCTCCGAACAAATTTACAGAGTGCTAACACCTCCTTGTGCTATTTGCTTAGGATGAATTCCATCATCTTCCATAGTCAAACTGTGTAGATTTATTGTAGTCAAATTATCTTGATCTCATCAAAGTAAGCATGCTCTAACATGTGCTCACTTATTCTGTGGTAATGTAAACATTCATGTTTTGTATCCACACTACAGTAATCAAAATTGGACACTACCCCATTTCTCATAGGAAATGGATGTGAAGGTAGTAAAACCTCTATATATATACATAGACTTTATAATTATTCGATGCTTGCAAAGGATGAACATCAACATACAACATACAATGAATTCCTTGCCTCTCTTTCCATCCAAGAATCACCAATTCCTTCATGAACAAGTCTCATAGGATGACTATCTCATGGACCACAAGAGTTATGAGAAAGCACTCATCGAAATATCTGTAGAATTGGGTTGGAAAAAACATATCAATAGACTAAACAACATCGATCTCAATAACATATCCATAGAAACTTGAAACTTCCTTTATGAGCTAGTGTATGCCCCCATCATCCATGTTTGTGTCTTGTTCTCCTTTATGACCATGACCATCTTCATCTTAAATTTCATATGGCCGAACCTTGAGAAGGGAATCTATATTATTTGTTATTTGAAGAGATGATGGAATTCTAGCAACGATCCCCTCCATGCTAGAAGAAAATAACAAATATCCAAAAGAAAGGACATTAACCATAGAATATATTCCACAACCAAAAGGCTCTCACTCCAATCAATAACAACAAATAGATCAATGCTTGTAAGTTCAACTATACATATTCAATTGAAGCTCATTCTAGAAAAAACAATTATATTTTCCTTGCTTGACATACTCACTCTACGGCAGGGACTTGCTGCCTTGTAAATCCTCTTGTTGGAATTAAAATAGAATTCATGAATTCTCATCCTTCCATATGTCAATTTCTTGGATTTGAAGACTAGAATAGTAGAATATCAAAACATGGATGACCTCTACTATGTAAGTTAAAGGGTTATATTGATGTACACTTATGTAAAAATAATTTTATAGAATTTTTTTATTTGTATAAGTTGAAGAAATATTTTTTTAGACTATGTCTTATTTTCTCAACTTTGCTAGTGTGCATATGCAATATTAGATTGATATTTTTATCTCATCAAACAAGAGATTTAATAAAACATTACTGCGGGTTTGTATTTGTTTTTTCTATAATAAGTTTTGGAATGAAAAAATATTAAGATTATTAGTAAATTAATAGGTATTTTTAATACAATCTAAAAAACAATGATAAATAAATAAATAAGTTTTCTAATATGGTATATGTAGAGATGAATCTGTCTCTTCCCTGTAGAGATGAATCTGTCTCTTCCCTTTCCCAAGCTAGTCATATATAATACCAACACAAATATTTTAATCAACTAATAATATATGAAAACAATCTCTTTTAATGTAAACAATGCCACAAGCATGGTCAATTGGTAAGAAAATGCCAAGCATTCCATTAGGAATCTACTGCTTCACAAAAAATTCAAAGGGTTTTACTACTATCACTCAAATACAAATGGAGGATTAAAAACATATGGGATAATTTTTTTTAATGTAGAAAAAGCCACAAGCATGGTCAATTGTAAAGAGAATGCCAAGAATTCCATTAGGAATGAAATCTAGTGCTTCACAAAAGACAAAAGATTCAAAGGGTTTTAATACTATCACTCAAATACAAATGGAGGATTAAAAAGAGATGGGATAAGAAAATGGAGATAAAGGAACCACATTCCAAAAGAAATAATTTTGAAATCTTAGAAGATGTAAGTGAACATATACATCGACGCTATATTTAGAAAAGCATAGTAACCCAATATCTTTCTAAACAGTTAGAGTTGGAAAAACAAAAGAACATGAATAATGAAAAAATTGAAAGTTATAAAATCAAATATATGCATTAAGAAGAACAAAGGTTATCTAAACCTATAACAATAAAGATCCCACAAGTGCTATATAACTTGGAGTAAAACTAAAAATAATCAAAGAGGATAAAAAAATAAAAAAATAAGGAGAAATAAAAGAAGTTTAGTGAAAAGAAATTCTAGATAACAATATAAATAGGAGATTATTATTTACTATTATGTATTTAAGAAAATTATTTCAATGAGTATATATTTATAATTTAGAAAGAAATATAATTTAACATAGATAAGGAGTCACTATCCATAACTATGGAAAATTGTAGGGGTTAAATTTCACTCTTGAATTATTTTTTCATGTTTTTTTCACCCAAAAATATCGCCATTATTAAAATGATTCTCCCAAATTCTACAAGATAAAATTATTTTACCTTAAAAATCACCAAAAATTGATACAAACTATATAAAATCATCACAATTGTGAATATTTTTACAAAAATATCGCCAAACATTTATAGTTGGCATATTAAAGATTAGTAAGATTCACCAAAATTTTTATATTTTAAAATAAATTTCCATCCTTAAAATTATCTCTGTATATAACTATAACAATAAAAGATATATACACTTTGAGATTATAAGTTTTATAAAAAATGTTTTATAAAAAAATGATAAAAAAATCATAGAAGAAAAATGTTAAAAACAAAAAGCAAAAAACATGATTCATATACAATGGTTCAACAACCAATGATCTATTTTATATAGAAAATGATCAAGTTGTTAAAGAGAGACATGAAAGCTTGATATAAGTTGTTAAAGAGAGATATGAAATCTTGGTATAAGTAGCTTTTAGAAAATATTGTTAAAATTAGAAGAGATTGGATGTAAACATGAACATAATCTCGACAATCATTCTTCATCATGTCACAATAAAAGATATTAGTAAGTAGGAATGAAAATGTTACAAAATATTGCAAGGTATAAATTATAGGAAGAAGATTTTTGGAATAAAATAAATAAAAATGATATGTTTAAAAGAGGGAGATAATAATTTTTAAAAAAGCAAGATTCCATTAATATGGAATATATATGTTGGTTCATGTGTTAAGAAAATACATACAATATTTTATAACTAAGAAAGAGCAAGTAAATATGTTGTTTTTTAGAACTAAGAAAGATCAAGTAAACATGTTTGTCTCAAGGGGAAGATAGGCCAAAAAAAAGAACATAATCAGTCTTAAAAACTTGAGTCTAATTGACAAACAATGTGTAATGATACTAATAAAACTATCTATGAATTATACACATAAAATTTGGATTGGAACTATGTTTAAAAGACTGAAAACTAGGCTATTACATTGCATGAGGAACCTGAGAGAAAGGGGGACCTACGACATCCAGGTGAGCAGCTGCAGTAGAGGAATCTTCCCATGGTCGGCTTGCAGTAGGAGGCTGAAATGAGCCTCCGTGTCATTTCTCAATCCAGGTCACCATCAAAAGAAGATAAACATTTTTCTCCTCTAGAGTCTCCATGCGATGCTTCAGCTGTCTGAAATATTCATCTTTAGGTAGCATTCCTAGAGCCACCACTATTTTGGTGTGCTAGTCAAGATCCAAAGTTCTATAAAACTTGGAATTGTGGGTCTTGGTGTAGCCTAGATATGGAATTATGCCTCCCACATGTTGTTTAACTTCCTCATCTTATTTTAATTCCATAACCAACTTAACCTTGACTTCCAACGCAGGCATGGTCACCTAGTCGTCCATAGGGATAAAGTCATGGTAGAATTCATCAATAGCTATAGTTTCTTTAATAGCGTGCAACAAGCCAATGAGGAAGGGGTGGGGTTTTCATTCATGAGGATCCATGAGAAAGTGAGTTAGAAGAAAATAATTCAAGTTCACCGACACAGTCCCGAAAAAAACCATATAAAACCACCTAATGAAGTAGACTTGAAGCACAAAAGTGAACATGACCTTCTCCTCACAATTTAGCTGCACTTGGGCAATGTTACAAATTAACTCAAAATGTACTAGATCTTCATTTCATCTCTTGGCCATTAATAGAAGCATGATGTAAGGTCATGTGTTGGGCTCCCAACTCATGCGAGCTATAGGACTATCCATTAATCATGGGACTGTCACCGTTAAATCACATAACCTTCCTTCCCGTGTTAGGTACAAAGCCACGATCATCGAGAGCATGGATCCTTTCCACTTGGTACATAGAGATGTATGTTATCCCTTCATCCTAGGACACGCTATCCTTGTTTCCAATATGATGCCTAGCAAACAATAGAATAATCTATAATAATAAAAGGCATTCTTAAATACTGTAATGCTACTTTATTTACTCTCATCTGTAAGGAAAAGTAAGCATTGATAGATAATAAAAATAGATCAATCACCCACTTTAATTTTATCTTCACAACACTTTTACCATTGATAGAATGGGGCTTTGTTTTAGAGAGACAAATTCTTGATGGATTTATTGTAAGAAAAGAGTCAATGCATTGACCCTATTTAAAAAAGGAATGCTAATGAAATTAAACGTTTTCAAAGAATAAGATCAATTGACTTGGCCCTTTGTAAACCAAATGATTTGAGCATTTGGATTTGATGACTCATGGATTCAATGGTTGGGAAACTACTTTACTGATACTTTATTTTCCATATTATTAAATTTGGATCTTTTAGAGCTTACTCACCCAAGTAAAGGGATCATGTACGGGGATCCTCTATCTCCTTAACTTTACAATCTAACATGGTAGAACACCTTATTAGAATCATTAACTCTTACAAGAATAACATGTAATTTTCGAGTCTCAAAGTGATATAGATATAGGTTTCTATAAGTTTAAGTTGTTATTTTTTAATCTTCTGTGTTACGAAAGGATTAAAGAAAATTATGAATAATGTTTCTTGTTAATAGTGTTTTTTTTTTTTTTTTCCGGGAAGAAAGACACACTACTACGAAGCATGATTTTAGTGGTGGTTTTTGCAGAAGTGATTTTTAGAGTGTTTCATTTGTAAACATGGAAGACAATTTTTTTTAAATAAATTAAACTTTGGTGTGCCAATTTTGTTGAAATTTATCCTACCCAGTACTTGATAATTAGTTCCAAATAAATCACTTATTGAATTAAAGCACAACTGAGTAATCAACTAAACACGCAACGAAAAAATAAACAAGAAAACCAAATCATGCACACATGAACAACAATATTTTTGGGTAGATACCCCTATAAAACCCCGAAGGGAAAACCAATGTTGAGAATGATTTTATTATGCTAAAATTAGGGCTCTCGTAACAGAGATAATGGGCCATTGAGAGAAATACAATTGCAGAAAAACCTGGCAAAGTCTGGGCTTTTGTATGACCCAAAAGCACACTTTTTTAGGCGTATGCGACTTCCCTTTAGTAAACCCATGTATGTACAAGAATCTTTCCATTGAAACCCACTTACATGTACCTAAAGACTATACAACAATCTCTGTACAACGTGACACTCTCTTGTGGCTTCCTTTGACTAAAACCCACCTCTGTGATCCTATGTTCTCTCTTCTCCTTGACCTAATCTCTAGATATAAGTTCTTCTCCACCTGTATAATATATTGAATCACAGTCCTTCATGATCCAATACTTTGTGCCAACTCCCTCAACACTTTTCAAGTATCAAGTGTCTTCCTCCTTCAGCCTAGCCTTGCTTTTATAATTGCGAGTTATAATCTATTTCTAATATCCAAAGTGATTGATGGTTGATATTACTTCTCACCTCACTTGAGATTTAGAAACATGCTAATTAATTTTAGAATTTTCCTTCAATAACAAAATTAATAAAATAATTAATTAATAACAATAATTTACTTTAATAATTCCTTTAATTAAAGTAAATCCAAGAGTAAAAGGATTTGGACGATTTCCACACGTATAGACACATAGACCTATGTGAAAATACATGTTTGATGCTACCACAAGCATCAACACTGCCTCTTAGAAAGGGAGGTAGTCTACACCACTCTATGTCCGTCTCTAAAGAACACAAACTTCCCTTTCTCCAAGGGCTTGGTCAAAATATTTGCAACCTGCTCATTTGTGGAAATATACTAAAACTTCACTGCTCCCTTTTGGATCCTATCTTGAATGAAGTGGTATCTGATCTCAATATGCTTGGAATTGTCATAGAATACTAGATTCTCCAAGACTTTGATAAAACTCTAATTATCACAGTATATCACTATAGGATCCAAATCCTAATCAAATAAACCTGTAAGAAATTTTTGAATCCAAATGGATTTATAGCTAGCCAAAATACATTCCATATACTCTGCCTTTGCTGAACTAAGTGCTACAAAATTCCGTTTCGTGTTGAACCAAGTAATCATTGCTAATCCAAAGTTGAAGGAACACCCCAAGGTGCTTTTTCTATTTACTGCACTGCCTACCCAATCTGAGTCTGTATATCCTTGCAAATCCACTCCATCTTTTCCAATACTCCATTGTACCTCTAAAGTAACTGAGGACATGTTTCATTGTGATCCTATGCACCTGCTTCAACTCCACCATGAATTGACTCGAGGTGTTCACAACAAAATAAATATATGGCCTGGTGTTGACCAAATACATAAAGGACCCTATCAACTGCCTATATATCATGTGATATACCAACTATAAATATGAATTCACCACCTTCTTCATATTGGTAATCATAGGTGTATCCATCAGTTTACAGTCCTCCATCTTGAATATCCTCAAGATATCTAATTCATACTTGATGTAGGAGCATCGCCGACAAAGCACAAGCATGCAAGACAAATCGACGCACTAGCACGTATTTTGAAACATTTTGAATTTCAAAGATCAATGTATTAATGTAATATCTAACAAATGTTTTTGAGTCATGAACATATTTAATGATCAGAGGCTGAGCCATCACATAAGATCAATGGAGAATGTATTTTGTTTTATGAGACATATCGCAGTACAGATTTGGAGCTTGCACTCTTATTTGTCTGACTCAATATTTATTGTAATATATGTTAAGTAGTTTATAGAATTTAATTCCGATAAGATAGCATAAAGTAGTTGGAGGAAAAGGCTTGAAGAGCACCCCTTTGTATAAAATCTTTGTAATATTTCCCAGTAGTGGTTGTTGGTTTTGTTGTTGGAAGGTTGTTGATAGAAGATAGCCGATTAACAATTTATATGTTAAGAAATAGTGAAGAACAATGTATGAACGTATGTAAGTTTCAATTGAATGAATATAACAGAGGAATATTGTCCCAAAAGTGTGTGGTTGTTGCATCTATCTAAATAAGTGAATGGTATACTTTATGTTATTTTTAAATTCTCTGATATTTCTTGTTCTTGAATCCATGGTTGAATTTGCATTGTTAAATGTATGAGTCACAGTGAAGAGCGAATAAGTTTCAATTATTTCTCTTCATTAAGTAAGTGCAAGTCATGCATAGTGTCCGCAAGGAGTGCGTGACTGAGTCTGTTTCGACTCGAGAGCTCAGAAGGGATAATGAAAATTATGTATGCTAGGAGTGCATTGACATCTGTAAGGAGTGTGTGACAGAGTTTTCAGACTCGAAATCTCAGGAGAGGTAGTGTGATTCCAGTCACGAGAGACAGAAGCAGTTGGAGAACAATTTCAAGTAGTGCAAATTCATCCAGAAAGGATTCAATTGTGGAAGAGAATCTATTGCAAGGTGTGCACAAATCAAAACTTTGACTAAGTGTCGAAGGAGGTGTCCAGAGGAACCAGAGAATACCGAGGAAATAAAGCTCAAGAGGGAGAGCAGTGGAAAATCTTCAAGGAGAGAAGTCCCTAAAGTCTTCATTGAAAATTAGTGGATGCCATTCGTTCCGAGAGGAGGGAGGTGAACAATTCTAGACCATCATATCTGGGAAAGCTACGTAGAGGATAGTCGAGAAGTGTTTCAACACTTCGGAGTTTCGAAAGTTTGAAAACTTGACAAAAGTGAATACGTGAAGTCCGAAGTCGCGATATGATTTCGGTCGTTGATCGCGAAAGAATCATGTCGCAACAGATTAAGGGATTAGGGAATCATAATTCAAGAGGTTTTCTAGCAAGAAACCTAGAGTTTTGCGAAGCCACAAAACCCAAACTATAGTGGGGCTAGTAGACTTTAGGAGACGTGTTGTGAGAGCTCAGAGATTCGGAGCAAAACATTTCGGGAAAAAGAGAAGGAAGAGTTCAGGATATCCTTGAAGCCCGAGTTGCAAAGGGATAGACCCACGCTCATTGTCGTGGTCACCGGGAGGAAAAAAAAAGGGACCCAAAGAGTCGCTTCAACTCAGTATTTTAAATGATCCAAGACCGAGAGGTCGAGCAACCCTTTAGAGGGAAGGGGGTCTGCACCAGGAGTGTTATCAGAGCGATTACAAAATTGACTTCTATAGGGAGAAAGGTAAACTGATATCGACGAGGGGTATCAGAAGTGTCAACATAATGCTGCCTAGAATACATGTTGAGCCTCCTGTAGCCAACATAGCTATGGAAAGGGAGATGAGAGAATTACATGTGAGGCTAGATGCCATGGAGACAACACAAAGGAGAGCACCTGATGCTGGAGATGTCAACGAGGCAGAAATTGAGAAGTAGAAGTCGAAGAAGCTGTAGCAGAGGATGTTGTGGAGGAACGCTTGCTGAAAGATGTTGTCAAATTGGGAGCCAAAGCAAAGATTTATATTCCTATGTATGAAGGAAATTTAGACATAGAAGAATTTCTTGATTGGATATGTGAAATGGACAAGTATTTCGACTATGAGGATGTCGAAGAAGAGAAAAAGGTAAGACATGTTGTCACTAGGTTGAAAGAACATGCAACACTGTGGTGGGATGAACTGCAGGCTGACATATGGAGCAAGGGAAAATGAAATATCAAGAGTTGGGATCAAATGGTAGCCAAGTTGAAGAGAAATTCATGCCCAAGGATTACCAAATAAATCTATTCAAGAGGATGCAGAACCTGAGACAGATAGGATTGACTGTGAAGGAGTACACAGAGGAGCTCTACAAATTCAACATTAGAGAGGGATAGAGAGACAGGGGTGAGATCGGAAGAGC
>CBVK0103921846.1:0-12990 GCA_900067695.1 Picea abies | reverse complement strand
TTGGTTTTGACCTCCTTAGGGTAGATAGAGATCATTCACTATATATGAAGTGTATTTTTATAAGGAAAGGGTTGGAGTGATAGGAAAAAGGCTATTACTATTTTGTAAATTCTCAAACTCTGTATATCTAGATGGAGGATTCTTGTGTAGTCAAATATCAACGTGTGCTCCTCTCTTTGTCCATTGTCTTTGTCTTCTTGGTCTAATGGAATACTGATTGATAAAGTATTTATCATCATCTTTGTTATCATAGTTATGCAGAGGATAATTTACTGTGTATTTTGTGAAGCATCTCTTCTTGGAGAAAATATTTATTTCTTGATTAGAAGGATCCTAATTAATGAAATTTCAAACATATGAATGTGTCAATCAAGCATGATGTGAAATTGACTGTTCATCTTGATGTTTTTCTTCATTTTCTTCTATTCATCCTTCAAATATGTGTTGTTTGGAGATTATGATATCCCTTTTTGCTGGAATATAGTCTTTGGAATTTCATGCATTAGATCAGGCTTTGAACCTTATCAGTTTGATCCATTTTTTAATATAATCACTCATCCAAATCTAAACATTATGATGGGTACCAGGATTACACCTACAACAGTCTAGGTGTAACTTCTAGTGCTAAGATTTTTGGCACCGTTGCCAAGGACGAAGTTAAAGATCTTCCTTGGGTTGTATGACACACATTACTTCTAGTTCTTGATGGTGAGCAAGGATTGGTGACAAAAAAGACTGCATTTTTTTCACTAGGGTGACTCCACACATTTGAAAAACTTGTTGGTGATTCAAATCAAGTTACAGAACTCCACTGAGGAACGAGATGAAACAAAAAATGGAAGGAAGACACAGGAAGTCCAAGTATCAAGATATTAGTTTCCTTCAAGAGATCATATTTTTTTTATTAGCTATTTCTTGTCCTTTCCTTCATATATCAGGAGAATTATCCTTTTCTTTATTTACTCTAATGACCATAATCCTACTACTATACATCTGTCTTTTAAAGAAGAATATCTACATTCTTCTTACATAGTTGATGTTGACCCTAGTCCTTCATCTGAAACATATGAGAACAATGTTTATATTCAAATCCTTCCTGAACATGATCAACCCTATAACCATGTGAATGATACAACTAATTTACCACCTTCTCTGATCATAGTACCATATTCTACCACCACTATTGGAATTTTCAATCAATCCATTGAACCTCAATTTCATCCTACTGATGTTCAGTCTAGAAAAAGAGAAAAAATATTTAAACCCTTAAATTTTTCATCTACTCTTCATCATTACCCTCCCAATTTTTTAGAATATTTGCCTCTTTTTGTTGGAGAAGATCATATTATAGCTGAGAATCATTTGGGAGCTTTTCATAATGTCATTGAAAATTTGGAAATCATGCATGAGGATGTTGTTATGAGGTTATTTTCCAAATATTTGGTTGGAGATGTTGCTTTGTGGTTTAAAAATTTAGAGGTTGGTTCCATTAGTTCGTGGGATGAGTTATTTGGTGCATTTTCAAGGTATTGGGGAGAGAAAAAATCTCTTGACCAATACTTAGCTGAGTTTTATGATTTGAAAAGAGGGGAGGATGAAGCTCTTGTTATTTTCAAAAGGAGATTTTATATTTTTTATTGTAGCATGCCTTTAGATATCCAATCTCCTGAAGTTGTTGCTAGACTGTGTTATGTAACAACTCTTCATCCATATTTTTCTCTTCTTCTCCTAGAAAGGAGGTCTGTCACCTTGCACCAAATGCTCAGTGATGCTCAAGAGGTTGAGGATAATCTCAAAGCATGTGGAAAATTTTGAGATCAAGTTAAGGATGAGGAGTGGAATCCAGACATAGCTGACAGTGAACATGAACAAGAAGGATGCCATGAGAAGGAGTTGGAAGAGCAGTCTGTTGAGGAGCAAGTTGTTGTCTCTAATTTTGTTATTTATGATTTTAAAGAACCCTTTGGTTTACCTGTATATGATGAGTACAATGACTATGATGAGGCTAATTTCCAAAAAACATCAACAATATCCTTTCATCCAGAAAAAGATTATTTTCAGTAGTCTTATGAAAGAATTCATCCTATTTATGACAATTATGACCTCTATCATAGGGAAAATTGTGACTTAGTTGGAGGTAATTCATTACCATTATACAACTCTTCATCCATATTTTTCTCTTCTTCTCCTAGAAAGGAGGTCTATTACCTTGCATAAAATGTTCATTGATGCTCAAGAGGTTGAGGACAATATCAAAGCTTGTGGAAAATTTTCAGAGAAAGTTAAGGATGAGGAGTGGAACGTAGACATAGATGACATTGAACATGAACAATAAATATGCCATGAGGAGGAGTTGGCAAAGAAATCGATTGAGGAGAAAGATGTTGTCTCTAATTTTGTTAATTATGATATTCAGGAAGCATTTTGTTTACCTGTATATGATGAGTACAATAACTATGATGAGGCTGATTTCCAAAAAATATCAAAAATATCCTTTCATTTAGAAAAGGATTCTTTTCAATGGTCTTATGAAGACAATTAACCCATTTATGACAGTTATGACCTCTATCATAGGGAAAATTGTGACTTAGTTGGAGGTAAGTCATTTCCCTTATGCTTTTCTTCATTTAATATTTTAAAAGAAAATTTTGAAGTTACTAATCGATGCAGGAGCATCACTCCACCTCATAAAGTTCAAACAAGCCAGTACATCAACGCATACGTAGGAACGAGTTTCGAGGAAAGAGAGGTGCCAACCATCTCATTTTGACCCCAATTTTTTTTTTTAATGTAATTGGATGGAATTAAATGTTGTAAGGCTCAAAGAAGCTGAGCCATGTGCCTTTGTACATGTTGCATGTGAAGTCACTTTTAATGGTTGATAGGTAGATATGATTAGTTCTAGTTCGAACTAGTTGTCCATTGATTATAATTGAATGCAATTCAATGCGAGTAGGTAGATGAAGGGAAGGCTTGAGGAGCCCCTCTTTTGTAAAAATACTTGTATCAAAATTCATTAGTAAGAGGGAGTTAGTAGTTGAGAGAGTTGTAGAGAGCTCAAGAGAGGAGAGGAAAATATCTAAGACTCTATTGCAATCCAACCTTTGTAAATATTTGTACGGAAGCATTCAAAATTTATACAAAAGCACTTTTTCCTGCATATGAAGTTTCTAAGTTTTTATCTGTAGTGAATGTTTTTTGTTTTTATTTATGTATGTTGTTAGATGCATATATGTTTCCTTTGCAGGAATTAGATAGAATTCCCTATCTGTAGATTCTGAGTAGTTCTGGGATCTTTGCCTTGTGAAAGGAGTGCTCCAGTGCAAGGAGTGCACTTGAAATCTCTTTCCATTTCAAAGAAGAGCTTGCCAGGTGGGCACACCAGAGAAATTAATTTACCTCATAAGAAGGTAAAAGTGTGCAAGGAGTGCACATTAGAGTTATTGAAAACTTTGAAGAAGACATACTAGAGTTACTGAATACTCTGAGGGGTCATCAAGGAGTACATTGAGTAGGTGCAAGGAATGCATGAGAAATACTTTTTGAGTTATGTGAAAAATCTTTCAGAAGGGCACACCATAAGGAAAATATCAGGAGGAGCAGTGCAATTCTACAAAGAGAGCGCAATGAGTTCACGAGTGAACTTTAAGAGTTTAGGTTTTAGGAGATGAAGCGGTGCAAGGAATGCACAATGCCAACACACTGTTGAAGTGTTGGTAAAGGCTCTAAAGGAAAGAGTATCAGAGTTCCAGGAGGGAAGAATAATTTGTTAAAGAAGAAAAGGGATGAGACCCTTAGAAGTTTGAGAAATTATAAGCTCAGGAGAGACGTCATGAAGTTCTGTCAATCAGGTGCAAGGAGTGCAGAGGGGCCACACTTTGCTAAGTGTTGGTCAAGCTAAAGAGATAGAAAAAGTATGAATAAGGCCCTACAAGAAGTGCAGAAGGAAAGAACAGTCCAACTTCCAGACTGTCAAAAATCTTAAGGAGCCTCAGGTGGACTTGTTTCAAGTTTGAATCTTAGGAGGTGCAACAAAAGCCAAGGCCAAGCAGACAGCCTTGTAGGAGAAAAGCTCGAAATCCAAACCTTTGAATTTTTTGATAATCCTTCATCCGAAGGGAAAGCACAACAAAAGAGTGGAGAAGCTACAACAACCACCAGATGGGTTGTTAGAACAGATCTGGACCATCAAGTTCTAGTCCATATAGGAGGAAGAGCATGCACAGAGGAAAATATATCCACATCGTTGGATCTAGGCGCGAGGATCAAAATTTGTCTGATCCAAGTAAGTAGCTCGGGTTTTAACCATCTGGACCCTTTGAACTTCCCAATTTCAGAGGTTTTCAAGTTTGTGTTTTGGAGGATACAAGTTCCCTGAAGTCCCGGGGAGTCGAAATCAATCGGGATCGCCAATTATCAAGGACACGTGTCCACAGATCGAGTGTATCTGGAAGATTGGCAGTTTAGGAGAACAATTGTACAGGGTGTATATAGTCAGGAAGACCCGAAGCTACGAATTCCTAGAGCGCATCACAACCATTGAAGTAGAAAGACAGGTGTCAGCGGATCCTGCGATTTAGAGGTTTAATACTCCAAAGGGTTTTCCAAAGTAGAGAATTTTTGCGAAAAGTTCTGAAGTTCAAAGTCAAATATGGACTATTGATTAGAAGGGAAACGCATCAATAGATCGAAGGAGATTCGAAGGTATAACACTCTTGAATAAACTAGGCACAAAGTTGTGAGAACTCCTTGAGTTCCGAACAACGAAACTCATCTCCACTATTGATCTCAGTGGACAAGTGTCACTAGATCCAATGCTCCAGAGGAAAGTTGGACAGAAGTAGTCGGGACCCCTAAAGTCTCAAAGCCCCAGAGTTCATCAGGGCCATCCATCATAGAGGACACATGTCGTTAGATATGGAATATCGACGATAGAGAACTTCGGGAGATTGTTGTGTGTGACGCTTCTAAATTCGCTGAAGCCTGGAGCCCTGAAGTATTGTGGGTCATTGATCAGAGGAAGGACACATGGAAACAAATCCAGAGGTTCAACACTTCAGAGAAAATAGAGCATAGTGTTGTGGGGACTCGTGAAGTTCCGAAGGCCGGAGTCAATCCTAACTGTCCATTGGAGAAGGACCCGTGGCAACATATCACATGTTGGGGACATAACACTTCAGTAGATTTGATTCATTGTGCAAACAAGAACAAAATTATCGAAGTCATGGAAAACATCCTGGTTGTTGATCAGGAAGGTGAAATGTGGAGGATGGAGAAGTATTTTCGGTGTTTCGACGTCGTGAAATATTAAGGGATGTGTGTATTGGTTGTAGTCGAAAATTGTTGAAGCCTGAAGAGAAATAATCTAAGCCATCCATCTTGTGGAGCTTGAGGATTGTCAATTTAACACTTGGGTGAATAAACTGATTTGGCGATACAGGAAATTTGTGGAAAAGTGTTGTGGAGAAAATCATTGAAGCTAAAGCCTAGAGCGCGAAAGAGGTGTAAATCCATCGATTTGGTGGTGGAATAGGAGTTGTGAGATTTTCCTTTTTCGGTGATCGACACTTTGCAAGTGTTGTGTATCTTGGGTGTGGTAAAAAAAATCGTTGAAGCCAGGAACATAGGGGAAAGTTAGAGACATCAATATCGATGTTTATTGAATACCATTGATCTTGCTAGCCTTTGTTTTAAGAGTTCACAAAATTTATGCAATCGAAGAAGTTTAAGGGAAAGAAGGGAAGATATCATCTAATTATGAAGTGTCGAAATAACGCACAGATCTTGGCGCCCGCTCACAACCCATGGTCATGTGAAATTTCCACCAGAGTGAAAAGGGGTAGGGGCTCGAAATTATTTTCAAAGGAAGAAGGGCCTAGTAAGAGCCCGTGGGTTGATTCTTGGACCTACATTAGAAAAATTAAGGACCTGTGTTTGATAATGGAGGCTCAGCAGGGACCGAAGAGATGATTCAACTCCTGATTTTAACGATCCTTAGAATAGGAGGTCGAGTGGAACCTCGGAGGGGGTGGGGTCTGGATCAAGTGGTGTCAGAGCATATTTTTGTCTATAGATAGCAGGAAAGGGAGAAGAATACATAGAGGTGATGCTCTGTGAATATATTTTGCAAGTGTGCAACAGTTAGTAGACAACCAGGAGGGATGCAGGAGAATGCCAGTGATGCTCTTAGTTGCAGAGTAGGAGAAGTAAGCAATCAGGTGGTATGAAGAGAAGGACCAATTGCATTCTTAAGGAAGAAAATGAAATGGCTACTGAAGTCCATAAGCGAGGTCAAGGAAAATATTGCCAACAGTTGAGAAAAGAACAAAGGGATAAAGAGCTCGAGGTGATTATAATAGAGCTTGATAATCTGATGTTGAAGATGTAGCAGGAAGCAAGAGGAAGCTAGAGGTATCAATGGTCCTTAAAGTGAAAGGTAAGGTGGCTTGTCCAACTATTTGTTTCCAAGAGGCAGTGCCAGGTATTAAGGAGGTGGTTGAGGCATGTTGAAAGCTTCAGTTCCATAGAGGAGGAAATGGCTTGCGTTTTTGAGCTAGAGGTTGGAAGGAACCTCAGTGATGAGGAGGAGAGATCAACTAGAGATCTCATAGACTGTCAGGTGGGTAGAGGTGGTAATACATATTTCCAGGAGGGAAATGAGATGATATCAGTTGAAGATCTCATAGATTGCTAGGAGGGAAGAGATGAAGGTTCAAATTTCTAGGAGGACAATTAATAAATATCAAGAAGAGATCTCATAAAATGCTAGGAGGGAAGTAGTGAACTTTCAGATTTCCAGGTGGGAAAGGGGGATAATGTGAGACTGTATGAAAATATCATGAACTTAGAGGAGAGGAGTTCATATCAGTAAGGAGTGCTGACAGAAAGGAAGAGGATATTGTTTGAGAGTCTTGGGAACTTAGAGGTGATTTCGGATCAACCAAGAACGCTGACAAAGGAGGAGGATCAAAGGCACATTTTGATAAATGGAGGAACCAAAATATTCCTTCCAAGAAGCCCAGTAGTGGAGAGTGCACATGTTGAAGGTGTAGTATAAGAAAGACAACCAACATAGACTATCATAGAGGATATTGAGCAAACATTAAAATATGTCCAGGAGATGGAAGAATAAGAAGAGCATTCAACATAATTTCTCAAATTTGTTTGCAAGGGAGATGAACAAGAGATGACTGGAAAATTTGAACCTACAACAGAGGAGAGAGAAACATATAGCATGTATTTTTCTGATATGTATGAGGAATTGGAGACCCTAACAGAAAGAGAACTGTCAGAGGAGATCATTGAGCAGAAGCTCAGTGACATTGTTGTAGAAGTGGAATATGTAGTGGAGCGGAAAGCTAATGCCACAGGAGATGGAATAAACATGGGAGATCAGGATGATCTTCCCATTGATATGTGTGAATAATTGGAATCCCTCGAGGAAAGGGTAATGGTGCACACTCAGTGCATCCAACAGATTAAGTTGGAATTAAATGATGAAGAGGAGATGCAACAGCAGAGCAGACCGCAAAATAAGAGCAAGCTAATGGACCAGGTAGATGAGGATATTAAAGAGATTAGAAGGTTGATTATGAAATCAACACAAGAGAAATCCAACATCAGAAGGAGGTGGAACAGAGGAGGACCTGCAGAAGCAACAACAACAAAGAAGAGGAGTAGATGGACAACTCCAAATTCAGATATGGGACCTTGGAGGATCTCAACCTTAGCAGCACGGGAGCCATGAACATGAGATCATGATTTTGTTAGTGTGAGAGTATGATGCAGGAGCATCACTCCACCTCATCAAGCTCCAGCAAGCCAATGCATTAGTGCATAAGGAGGAACGAATTTCGAGGAAAGAGAGGCACCGACCCTCTCATTTTGAACCCAATTTAAAATTTTTAATGTAATTGAATGGAATTAAATGTTGTAAGGCTCAAAGAAGTCAAGCCATGTTCCTTTGTACATGTTGCATGTAAAGTCTCCTTTAATGGATGAAAAGTAGATAGGATTAGTTTTGGTTCAAACTAGTTGTCCATTGATTGTAATTGAATGCAATTCAATGCAAGTAGGTAGTTGGAGAGAAGGCTCGAACAACCCCTCTTTTGTAAAAATCTCTTGTTTCAAAATTCATTAGTAAGAGGGAGTTATTAGTTGAGAGATTTGTAGAGAGCTCAAGAGAGAAGAGGAAAAGAGTTGAGACTCTTTTGCAGTCCGTCCTTCATAAATCTTTGTACAAAAGCATTCAAAATAAATACAAAAGTATCTTTTCCTGCATATGAGGTTTCTGTGTTTTTATCTGTAGTGAATATTTATTCTCTAAATGTTTTCTATGTTTATTTATGTATGTTGTTAGATGAATGTATGTTCCTTTTGTAGGAATTAGATAGAATTCCCTATCTGTAGATTCTGAGTAGTTATGGGCTCTTAGGCTTGTGCAAGGAGTGCACACCAGAGTTAGAGAAAACTCTGCGAAGCCATTTCAAGGAGTTCACTTGAACTCCCTTTCGAGTTCAGAGAAGAGAGTGCTAGGTGGGAACACTAGAGAAATTCATTTACCTCAAAAGAATAGAAAAATTTGCAAGGAGTGCACATCAGAGTTGTTGAACACTTTTAAGAAGACATACCAAAGTTATTGAATACTCTGAGGGCTCAAAAATGAGTGCATTGAGCATGCACAAGGAATGTGCGAGAAGTCTATTTCGAGTTCTATGAAAAGGTTGCCAGAAGGGCACACCAGAAGGGAAAGCTTAGGAGGAGCAGTGCAATTCTGCATAGAGAGTGCAGTGAGATCATGAGTGAACTTTTAGAGTTCAAGTTTCATGAGGTGAATCCATGCAAGGAATGCACAATGCCAAAACAATGTCAAAGTGTTGGTAAAGGCTCTGAAGGAAAGAGAATCAGAGTGCTAGGAGGGAAAAAGACTTCGTTAAAGAAGCAAATTTTTGAGACCCTTAGAAGTTTGAGAAATTATAACCTCAGGAAGGACAACATGAAGTTATGTCAATCAGCTGCAAGGAGTGCACAAGGGCCACACTTTGCTAAGTGCTGGTCAAGATGAAGAGATAGTGAAAGTATGCACAAGGCCCTCCAAGGAGTGTAGAAGGAGAGAAAAATACAAGTTACACACCATTGAAAAGATTAAGGAGGCTTAGGTGAACTTGTTTCAAGTTCGAAGCTCAGGAGGTGTAGCGCAAGATAAGGAAAAGAATAAAAAATTGTGGGAGAAAATCTCAAAGGCCAAACCTTTGAATTTGTTGAGAATCCTTCATCGGAAGGGAAAACACAACAAAAGAGTGGAGCAAATACAAAAACTATCGGATGGGATGTTAGAAAATATATGGAGCATCAAGATCCAGTACAGATAGGATGAAGAGCATGCACTGAGGAGAATAGATCCTCACCATTGGATCTAGGTGCGAGGATCGACAGTCATACGATCCAAGTAAGTAGCTCGGGGTTTAACCCTACATACCCTTTGAAATTCACAAGTTCGAAGGTTATCAAGTTTGTGTTTTGGAGGATACAAGATCCCCAAAGTCCCGGGGAGACGAAATCAATAGGGGTCATCCATCAGCAAGGAAACATATCCATGGATTGAGCGTACTCGGAATATTGGTAGTTCATGAGAACAAGTGCATAGGGTGTACAAAGTCGGGAAGACCTGAAGCTTCAAAGTCCCAGAGCACATCCAAACCATTGAAGTAGAGATATAGGTGTCATTTGATCCTGAGATACTAAGGTTTAATACTCCAGAGGGTTTTCCAAAGTGGAGCATTTGGGCGAGAAGTTCCGAAGTCCGAAATGAAATCTATACCATTGATTAGAAGGGACATGCATCGATATATCAGAGGAGGTCTGGAGGTATAAGAATCACTAAGAAACCGAGCATAGAGTTGTGATAACTCCTGGAGTTTTGAACAATGGAACTCATCTCTACCATTGATCTTGGTGGATAGGTGTCACTAGATCCAGTGCTTCGGAGGAAAGTTGGACAGAAGTAATTGGGACCCCTGAAGTCCTGAAGCCCCGGAGATCATCAAATCCATCCATCGTAGAGGATACATGTCATTAGATATAGAAGTATGAAGATAGATAACTCTGAGAGATTGTTGTGTGTGGCACTTCAAAATTCATCGAATCTCAGAGCCTCAAAGTATTGTGGGTCGTTGATCAAAGGAAGGACACGCGACAACAGATCCATAGGTCGAGAGGTCCGACACTCTAGAGAAAATAGAGCACAATGTTGTGGAGACTCGTGAAGGTCGGAGTCAATCCCTGTTGTCCATTGGATAAGGACACGTGGAAATAGATCACAAGTTGGGGACATGGCACTTCGACATATTTGAGTCGTCATGAAGAAAAGAACAAAAGTCTCGAAGTCTTGGAAAAAATCTTGGTCGTCGATTAGGAAGGGGACATGTGGAGGATAGAGGAGTCTTTTCAGCATCGGGAGATACAAAGGGTTGTGTGTGTTGGTTGTAGTAAAAAATCGTTGCATCCCTAAGAAAATGAATCGGATCCATCCATCCTGCAGAGCTTGAGGATCATCGATTTAACACTTGGGCGAATACATTGATTTGATGATTTGAGAAATTTGTGGAAAATTGTTGTGGAGAAAGTCGTCAAAGCCAAAGCCTGAAGCACAGAAAAGGCATAAAGTCATCGATGTGGTGGTGGAATAGGATCCGTCAGATCTATCTTTTTCGATGATCGACACTTTGCAAGTGTTTTGTATGTTGGGCATGGTAAAAAAAATCGTCGAATCCTGGAACAATAGGGAAATTTAAATCCATCGATCTTGATGCCTGTTGAGGACTGTTCATTTTGCTACCCTTTGTTTCGGAAGTTCACAAAATTTGTGCAATCGAATAATTTGAAGGGAAAGAAGGGAAGAGATGGTCAAAGCCTGAAGCACTGAAATAGCACATAGTTCTTGACGCCTGGTCATAGCCTAGGGTCATGTGAAATTTTCACCAGAGTGAAAATGGCTAGGGGTGCAAAATTGTTTTCAAAGGAAGAGGGGCCTAGGAAGATCCCACATGTTCATTCTTGGAAGATCCCACATGTTCATTCTTGGACCTGCACTCGAAAAATTAAGGACCTGTGTTTGATAATGGGGGCTCAGCAGGGCCCGAAGAGCTGATTCAACACCTGATTTTAATGATCCTTAGACCGGGAGGTAGCGCGGACCCTGGGAGAGGGTGGGGTCTACATCACTTATAGAACAGAAAGAGTTGAGCTGCAAAATCACACAAGTTTTTTGGAACATAAGGATAAAATTATAAGTCAAAAACAAGCTTTCCATGTTCTTAGTGATCCTATGGTTCTATATATGGAGAAATTTAAGGAGGTTGAAGTGCATGATAAGGAAAATAATTAGACTATTGCCTTTTTTTCTAAGAATGATCTTACATTTGAAAACTTAGAACAAGAAAAATCAACATTTGAAGAAAAGGATACATTGAAGAAAGAATCTTGTATGTTACTATATACTTGTGAACATGAAGGAACTATAGACACATGTTGTCCTTTCATTTTTTTTTATCAACAAGTGATATTCACACATATGCTTCAATATCCTTTTTCATTTATGTTGGAAACATCAGAGAAATAGACCTTTATGAGTTACCTACAATCAACTAGTGGAATTGGTTCTTCAAAATGGATGAGTTTTCAGATTGGATTTAATTTCCAGTTTAAATTTCCATTAAGGAAGGTTATGAAACAAATTCAATCAGTAGGCAAGGTCCTTGCATCGCTGCATTGGATTTTTGATGTCACCTGATCAATCATATCAGAGACCAAGTTAGAAGTAGGAAAATAAGCTCATCATACAAGCATTTTTGTTTCTTTTAATTTCTTGGTTTGCAGTAGATCAATAATGACTCCTTTCCCAAAGGATAAAGCACTGGAACTGCATGTTCCATGAGCCTCACAAGCAGGTCTCCATCCCCTATGGAGCTAAATGTTAGCACATAGAATTGTACAGGTCAAAAAGAGTCACTTTGTTTTGGTGTTTTTATTCATAAGATTTATAGGTCACAGGTTTTGAGTCTTTAGGATTTGGTCATAAACTCATGTTTTGTTTTAAATAAGTGGAGTTATGTCTAGCCTTGGTCTAGAGACTTTGGGTTATTTAATTTGTCACCACGACAAGGTAAATAAACCCCTATGAGCCACACCTTTGATTTTAAAATCATTACTTTGACATGTAACACCTCGTACACAAGGTTCCTCTTGTCACCATCCATTTTTTTAAGTGGCAAGTCAAAGTCGGGTGTGCACTCTATAAATTTTTTTTGGATGATAGAAAAATGATAGAGATAACGGTTTCAACCAACTTTAGAGCTAAGGCACTAGTCTGCTCAATTTAGAGAGGGCTCTCTCATGTCACTTGATATTATATTTGGCAAACACTGGCTAGATTTGGTTTGTTTTGAGGGGTTTTTATAAAATTTGTTGGCCAAGAAGAGGAGGGACACTTAAGGCTATGGAGTCAAAATTACGAAAGTGAATGAAAACATTGACTAGCCAATAGAACTCTCTAGAGGATAAAGGCTAAATGAGGCAATCAAACTAAGTTTTAAATTGAAATTTGTAGAGTATAAGAGGAAAGGGGAAAAATAAGTAACTGCATCAGAGCATTAATAAAATGAGTTAGGAATTAGTTAGGAATAAATACACACAATTTAAAATGTTTCAGCCGAGAGCATCAAGAGATGAATTATGGGCTTTTAAATATCCAATTCAAATAGAAGACAGTGTAAATGGAATTAAAGAACACATGAAATACATACAATGAAGGAAGACAAAGCTCATATCACCACCATTATAATCTTTTCATAGAGACTTCAAAAGCTTCTGCATATGTATTCAATTCAGTCCCATAAAATTATAATGGAGTTCAAAACAACCAGAAGTGTGCCCTTGCACTTCTTCCCATTTAAATATTTTTCATGGAAATAAACATTAATTTCTTTAATT
>CBVK0103921828.1:664-37935 GCA_900067695.1 Picea abies | reverse complement strand
TCTTCCGATCTCACGTTTCTAAATTTTGACATATACTCTTGTAAGGAATGTCTCATACTATTTTGAATGTCTTAAATTTGTCTCAAAGCAAGCCAAGGTATGGAACTATTTGAAAAGGTTGATTCTGTAGCTCATTATAATTATCAAGATTCTAATGGGGGGCCTTTAAATTTTGTAAAAATTTAGGGGGAGTTGTTGGGGCCCAACAAATGGTGACTTGCTGGGTGAAGCAATTATCTCTGATCTGGTAATATTTCATCTCAGAAAGAAAAAAATAAGACTTGAAAAAGGATTTAAGCTCCCTGAAATAAATTCACTTTGAGAGCATATAGTATTAGGATAAGCTCAATGTTATAACCAGACAATAGAATTTTCTTTGCAAGGGATTATAACCTGAAATAATGTCTTAATCAACGAGTCGTGATGTTTATAAAATCACTTCAATACTTTTGACAGAGCCACTATTGCCAACAGGGGTCCATAGCCTTGGTAGGGATGTCATTTAACCCACTAAAATGCTTTAATCTCACCCAATAGTTGTATCCACATGATGTATACTTCCATAAAAGTTAATTTAAAAGAATATACCTGCTACCTCTCAACCTGACAATGCTTTGTTGCCAACAAGCATGTTCAGTACCCCGACGAAGTTGTCTTGGTATCATGTGTGCATTTACCTGCTGTCAGCGAGCCAGTTCAGTACCCCGACGAGTTTACACACACTTCCCACACTTAAGTGCTTTCAACTGTCTTATGCCACTTTTAAATAATAATACAATTATAGATTTATTGATGACAAAGAGAGTGGGGTGACACTGGAGGTTAATTGCAATACAGGTGAATAGTTGATCATGCTATTTATTTGCTTTCAAAACTGGAAGTTTTATCATGGTTTAGAGATTTTAGATTTCATTTAAGAAATCATCGAGAGAATGGGGAAGCACTTAAAAGTGATTCCTTAAGAATATGGATGGCATAAAAAGTTTAAATATCATTGTAATTCTCAAATATTTAAACCACATCTCTGGTGTAATACTCTGGCAAAGAAAATTTGAGGACAAAACGAAAGTGACAATTGACTTAAAAATCAATTGTCTGAGTTATATCTTAATATCAGGACCTCTTTGAACTATTTCAAATTTCTTGAAAAACGCAAATCTTAAAATGAATGCTTCCTTCGACAATCGCTCTTTGATAAAAAAAATATTGATTCAAAAAGACAGAAAAGAAGAAAATTCAATCAAAGCAATCAAAGAAAGCAAAAAAAAAAACACACAACAAACCAAATCAGATTTTATTAATGGAATTCAAAATCGGAAGTGCATTAAAAAAAAAAATCAAAATAGCAAAAGCACACTTTCAAAAACAATTTTGGCCAAAGATAAACCCAAGCTTTGGGATCTACTAGCATCCCACTGTAAAATAAAGGAAGAACTAAATCATATAAAATCTCATGTGCGAGCACATTCTTTTCTTAATATAGTGATGCATAAGATGTTACTTTGACCAAGCATTATTATTAAAAAATAAAAGAGACTAAAAGAAAATAGAAAAATCCTTATTAAGATGAGTGCAGTACTACTCGTGGCACCTTAGGTCAGGGTTGAATTCAGGTGAATTGATAGTTCAAATTTACTTATATCTTTAATTTCCATTTTAAAATTTCCATGATGATAATGTTTTTTTGAAAAGAAATATTCAACGAAAAAACAAAGAGAAAAGGATTAAAGTGGACTTCCATGACAACATTCATATTATGGTTCTCTTGGTGTACCCACTTGTGTTCATAACTTCATTATTTAAAAAAGAAACATTGAGAAAGAAAACTAAAGGAAACCTACTCCTAAACTTACTCTAACTACTAAATAGATCAAAACGCTAAGTAAAATCATATTTCCAGTGCAGGCACAAGAGCATCTTCAATCCTGCAAGGCATAGAAAGTCGAAAATCAGAATAAAATAATGTAGTATTTGTAGATACAAAATAAATATGCCATGCTTACCTCCTATATATTCTTTTAAAAACAAAACAAGCATGACCTTACCATTTTTTTGAAACTTCTTGATGGATGAATCCTCCAATCATTCTGCAATCTTGTCGTGATATGGTTCTTAATGGCATGGAAGAGTGTAAGTAAGTTTGGAAAACTTGTCAATATTATGGGGACCTGACATAACCATCAGCCAAGGTTGAAGTGCCACATCCTCCTGACAATTCTCCAAGTGTTCATCCATTTCTCACATGGAGGATCTAAAAAAATCATGTCACGCTTACTTCCTAGATATTTAGGTAGAAACAAAGCAAACACAACTTTATCCTTATTATGAAGATTTTTTAGATACGAATCTTCAATCCATTCTAAGATCCTGTCATAAAAAATAGGATGCAAACTATGACTTTGATGAAATGGACATATCAATGGGGAACACATCATAAGAGGATTCATGACATCAATCAAATTATTGGTTTGAATGCTTCCTTTGATGAGATTGATCGTTTCAAAATGTAAAGCATAAACATTAAAATTCAAACTAATCAAAGAACGAATATGAAATGTAGAATATTTGATCTCCATAAGAATTAGTGCATTGTCTTTTTCAACAATAAATCATGTAAAATCATCTTGTAACATGTCATTTTTCAATGCGAGTGATGAAAATGAAAGAGCATCAAATCTGACTCCATAAATGTTATGTTTGGAATTAATTTCACCAAATCTTGGCATATCGAAAATATTTGATCGTGATGGAAAAGAGTAAGATATCGTGGGTAAAGTATCATGTCCACCATAATTTAAGAAGAGATCAAGATATAAAGAGTAAAAGGAATAAAAAATAAGCACATGAAAAGAATCTCTTGAGCTATGATATTTAACAATGGTATTCTCGAGACATTTCTCTTCACTTTCCTTAAAACTTTCACTATGTTTTGGTGATAAATCCTTCAACATAATATGATCATCTAAATTTGCCTCATGTATGATAGACAATTCAAAACTTTCATGACAAACATCTAATCTTTCCTGTGAATAAGGTATGATTTGTAGATGAGGGTTTAAGGTTTCGTCTTACAATTGCAGATCTACATCTCTAATCAGTTTCATTGGAATGTTAGAATGCTTAAGATCATTTTCGTCACTTAAGTGTTCTTTCATAACTGGATTTAAGTATTGATTAGAGCAAGAGTTGAAGAATATGGACTTTCATCTTGACCCGACATCAAATCTTCTTCCACGATGGTCTAGGACTGGATATACAATGCTTCAGAGGAAAAACTAGTTTGATTGTCAGTAAGAACCTTTTCAATAGATTCTACCTCCCTTGCTTATTGAAATTTTTTGGATGAATTCCTCTTATCCTGTAAACAAAACTCTTCTCGCAATTGAGTGATAGGATTTGTAACTGATTCATCATTTGTGATTGAATATGATTGCATGTAAGGAATGCAAGAATCATAGAGGAGATTTAGTACAAATGGCATTTCATCAAGATTAAATTTATAGAGAACATGATGGATTCTTGTTGAAAAACCTTCTGGAGATGAATTTTCATTGATTAGAAAAGTCTAAAATTCTTCACATAATTGATTGTAATCATAGATTTCAAAAGCATCTAAAAATTCCTCTACAAATTGAAACCAATCAATAATGTGATATGTTGGAAAAGACTCAAACCAATGTTTAATCCGACCCTTAAAAGTCAAAGCAAACAATCTGCATAAAACCTTTAAATCAAAAATATCATGCTTGATGCATTTACACCAAAACTTGTTAAGATGTTCTTTTACAGACACATTCCCCCCACCATCAAAGGTGAGTTTGGACAAGTGAGAGACTGTCTCTTTGGGGATATCGGGTAATGAGAAGTGGAAAGCATGTTCCAACACAGTGATTTGGGGAGCCATGGGGAATTAAATACATTCATAACAAAGACTCTCACAAGGCCCTCTTGTCAGTCTGGCCTGCCTTCTAGTGCATTTCAAGATGACACAAAAGAAGAATTTATAAATTTGGAATTATGACAGGCTGAGGGGTAAAACATTTAATCATTAAATTTACATCAGTGCTCCTTCTAGCGCCATTTGTTGACGGGCATAAATGACACACCGTTAAATGAAAGGTTAGATCTGGTTCGGGGTTGTCTATTTAACCCAAGTCGTTTGGCATAATCTACCATGATGGGTTTTATGGCTCTGTTAGCCAACTAAGATCTTAAAAACAGTAAAAAAAATTAACTAATCTAAAGCTATGATTCTAACAAATGATATATTACTTATTAATGTTTATTAAAAAGAAACGTGAATATAGAAATGATTATAAACAATCTATATACAATTTACAAGGTTTACTTGAAATCTTGCGAAAATGAATGTTCATAATAATGTTTCAAAATAAGATAAGGTAAGAACATAAATCTTTTTGTTTTTTTAATGTTTAAATATTTTAAACTAATAAATACTAAGCAAATACAATTGAAATAATGACACAAAAACAGTGAAAGCTAATTAATACAATCATCCTCTCATTCATATATAAACAAATCTGAATAAAAGAAAGCAATGCACCTACTAACCTCTCACTAATCAGCAGTGCTAAGATAAACTCATCTCTCTGTATTTGTATGAGCTCCTCTTAACCTGTGTCAAGTGTAAACCTATGACAAAAGAAAGCATAATACTTCCTGAAGAAATTCAAGGAAGTGTTTCATGTTCTGGAGCGAGTTTATAACTACAGAAAAACAAATAATTATATATCTTGTGACCTTGAAATGTACAATAACTAAAAATGAAAGAAATTTCAATTCTCAGGAATGGTGTTACCATCTATCTAGCATCATATGTAAACTAAAAATACTTGAATAGATGATCTGTCACAGATATAAACTAAACCAAAAGATAATGAACAACATAAAGAAAAGCATAATATAAAATATTATGTCTAGAACTAACTAAAGCTAATTCGACCCAGATAACATTTCACATCACGAAATTACATGAGAAGACAATGAAAAAACACTGCAAAGTCTACGTAGGACGAAAGCCAAAGAGTAAACTTCTTCCTCATATAGTTTCAAAAAATATGTTCATCATATGGTCCAGGAAGAACTTTTGGGATAATAGACTCTTAAAGATTGAAAAAATTAATATATAAATGATAGCAATTAACCATGTATTGATAAAACAGACTAAAGGTAATTTAAATCAATGCATAATCAATTATTCAAAGAATATGAAGATATCATAATGAAAATAAAATCATTTTACTCACAGGACAAAAAGCCATTAAGCAACCTGGAATTTCATATTCTTGCCTTGAAAATACTTGTCCATTCTCCCAAAGATTCCAACCATCCGTTACTCCATTTGAAAAAAAAAAAAAGTTTACAAAAGAGAAAGGATAAAAATCCTCCTCTCAATTTCTTGGATCCCCATGGTTCTGAAATTTCTCATATATTTATACAATGAATGAACAGTCGAGGTGTCACTAATAATTTCCGCCACCTGAAATGTTCCTCGTAAAGAGACACAAATATCTCTCAAATCGTACATTTGTTTGGGAAAAGTCCTACATGTAAGCTAAATGGGTCCATTTTGGAGATGGGTTTTCAACCATTTCTTCAGATTCCTCATGGTTTGACTGCAATTAGTCCTGCAAAATCGTCTATCTGTTCTTGACGCATTTCCAAATTTTATATGTTGTTGCTCATAAATTTATTTGCAGCAATCCAATATTATTTTTGGATCAATCATATTGAACGTATTTAGATAATAAAATCAAGCCATGATCAGATCCGTACCAAATAAATGATAATAGAAACCCGTGAAACAAAAAGAAACCTAAATTAATAACCCAAAAATTGTGAATAAAACAAAATCTAGAACAATAAAATTAAAATGAATTTAAACTAACTATAAGTTCTAAACAAACGTTGTTTATATTTTCCTTTCAAATATAATCTTAAAATTCTAGAAGCTTCAAGTTGATGGAGAGGAGAAAAATATTAATTTTGGGTTTTCACAAAATCAAACAAATGATAGATAATTATTTTTTTATTATTATTTTTATTTTGAAATGAGATGCAAAATGAAAAAAGAATTTAATTAATTAATCTCACCAAATAATTTTGTGAAAATGAAAAACCAACCAAGATATTATTTGATGAATTATTGAAACCATTATTCAAAATAGTCAAACTTGCTAATGAACAAAAGAATGAACACATAATCATAATTTAAACAAAAGTAAACAGTTGATAAAAATTAATGTTTTTGTTTAAATTGAGATTTCTATGCTCGTTTCTAAATTTTGACATATACTATTGTAATGAATGTCTCATACTATATTGAATGTCTTAAATTTGTCTCAAAGAAAGCCAAGGTATGGAACTATTTGAAAAGGTTGATTCTGAAGCTCATTATAATTATCAAGATTCTAATGGGGGCCCTTTAAATTTTGTAAAAATTTAAGAGGAGTTGTTCGGGCCCAACACATTCTTAAACCGTTATTGGCAACATATACCTTTTTCCCACATATTTTACTAGTCATCTCAATCTTTTCTACCTTGGGTTTTTTTTTGGAGTTAAATGTTGTTCCCCCTCTACATGGAATTTTTGTTGATCTTGCAAGCAAATCAACATCTAGGTAAATGTTATAGCCAAATAGTTTTAGTTCCATATCTATGTCATCATAATTAGTTATGACCATATCTATCTCATCATTTTCGAAATGGAAGGGTCCAAACATAAATTAAAAACCTCTGCTCTTCTCAAGATATTTAATATACTTGTTAGACAATTTGTTGTGTTTCTCCATGCTTCAGCACACTCCTGGAATTTGTTGATAGTGAACTTTTCATCCTCAGAACCGCCTTTTCAATGGTTTCACCCATGGTAGAGGACGCCCTTATTTCAATTACAGCCATGCTTTTATGGGTTCAAAGTTGAAATGGTTTTTTAAGGACTAATATAAATGAATACTAAGGATTGGAAGTCATGTAATGCGCACTCACGTTGAGGAAACCCTTGGTAGGAAACTGACTTTTTTTTAAATGATTTAGGGTTATATTGATATATTTTTCTATAAATCACTTTTCATAAGAAAAGTAAATGAATCTTTATATATAAAATATTATTTATTACAAATGACACTTTTATAAAACTTGTCGTGCATTTTTATAAGCACACTCAAGTAGATTTGTAGCATTTTTTAGCAATGGACTTGGGATTTTTTAGAATTTATGAAAACTTTCCATCCTCTAAATGACGGGAAGTACTCGGAGGTTATCCTCGGGCATTGTAACTTGGAAAATAAAATAAAAATGATTGCCAGAATGCATCAGGGTAATTTTGAAAGAAAAATTACAAACGTTTCTGACTATAATACAAACACACACACTCAATCTCAAATTAAATGGTAAGCAATATATCTTACATGCATTTGAAATCAATCATAGGTGTGGGAGACTTACAATTACTTTGAGTTTCTAATATTCTGGGATTCAGGCAACAAATCAACATACAAGGTTAACTACATATGTGTGTTTCCAAACAGCTTGTCAAACATGGGTTCAGGGTTGTTATAAGATATGTCATAGTAGCATCAATCATACACAATGGATCAACATCCATTTTCATTCATCTTCCTATGCAAACCATTCAAATGGGATAAGGAAGAACCATTTAGGGTTTAGGACAACATAGGGTTGCATAACATGTCAAGGGCATGGATTTTTATAGTGTAAGCGTGCATTTGTCATTAACAAGGTGTGAATATTCCTTCTTACTATGTAAACATGCAATCACATTCCCTCAACATGCAATTTCAACTTGAGACGTGCATTTTTTCCTTACAGGGCATGCATTTTCGGCAATACCCTGTTTTCATGTAATTTCATAAGGTCAACATACAATTATTAACACAACGCATGCATTTTTCTTCCTAGCGTGTGCATTTATCATCTACCCTGTTTTCATGCATTTTATGCATTTTTCCTTTTTAGGCCATGCATTTTTCACCATGGGGTGTGCATAATTTATCTAAAGGAACAGATGTTTCATAAGCCTATATATCCCTGATATAATCATACCAATTTCACCATTGGGCATGCATTTCCCTCGGTCTAGTGTGCATTTCAACGAGGCTAGTTTTAACAATTTGACCTCTTTGTTTTACAAGGCAATTTTTACCCTTTATGCACAACATAAAGTTTTTTGTCTGAAAATGTCCACTATGTCCTCTAAAATGCAAGACTAAGGCATAAAATATTTTATGCCTTATTGTAGCATGAGTATGTTACAATTTCATACCCATCCAATCCTCATTGTTTCCATTACTGATTTTTCATGCCAACCATTTGGCAAATAATGGAAGGATTAACTAGGTTTTTGTTGTTGCATAAAACCCTAATTCAAGCTTGTCATAGTCTCCACGTCTAAAAATGCACTCTCACACATAAGAAATACATGTATTTTTTTAACTCTAATTTCTTCCCTTGTGTAAAATGCACGCTAGGATTCACAAAAACACATGCTCGAGTCTTAAAAAACCTCCAATTTGAGTGATTCAAATTGTTGAGGGTGTATTAGATCACTTACACCTGTGTACATATTTTTATTTTCATTTTCAAACACAAATGTGGATGTTGTGTAAAATAGACAAAATCTACCTTGTAAATTGAAAGACCAAAACAATAGAAAGTGATCTAAGGGAAATGTGTGCTCATGCTTATATATAGCTCCAAATTTAGTTATAAGATATTTGGGGTTAATATAATATCATTATAAATCTACCTATATCACCCTAAGTCTAGTTTCAAATGAAATAGGACTTCTACATGTTATAAATAATAGGTGTGCTCATTTAACCATAGACAATATAGAAATATTGTCACCCAACCATAGGTTGAATCCACCCCCAAGCACCTTAACCTTGATAGAGAATAGTTCTGGAAGCAAACCCTAGGCCTAATAGCCAATCAATGTAGCGTACCTCTCTCTATATATAGCACGCAAGGAATAAATTCCAAACCATAACCAATAGAAAGTCTAATCCTAAACTGAGAATACAGGTTACAGTAGTTGTAGTTGCAGCTACTCTCCAGAATTATGCACTTACTCAGTTTCTGCAGTATGCACTCTTACATTTCTATAGTTGTGATCTGTGTGTGTCAAATGAGCTATGGCGTCTTGTATTTATATTGCTTCTCCTTAGATATCTGGGCCAACTTCTCATTCTGGAGGCTAAAAAATAAATATTAAATATTTCCTTTAGCCGACTTGTCTTCTAGGGTTATGTCCAATGATTTAGGGTTTCTTCTTGCTTCCTGGAATATTCTATTATTGTCAAGGTTACACATGGAGTTTAATACCTCCCACTGCTATAATAATATCAACACTCCATCCTAGCTAGGGAGGTATTGAAAACAATGGTATTGAGCACAAACATACCATTCAACCGGTAGCATCATCATAGCCATATAGTCTATCTCATGATTAGATCACGAGACCATCATCACAATCAGTATCATCTGAAAGTATCAACTGCATCATCTCTCAAAACCATACTCCATCTTAGTAATCAAGCATGATGTTGAATAAGTCACTCACTCCACAAAGAGATACAAGAACCATTCTTCTAATCCATGCATATGTCCTAGAAGAATAATTATTCAAATAGATTTTGGAAGCCACGCCATGGGCTACAAGGACTATTCTTCTAATCCAGACATACTTCCTAGAAGAATAAATGTCTTGGACCATTTTCCATCTGGAGAATGTTTTTCCATCAGTACACTGACCATCCATCTAGCTGATAATCATTTTCAACATTGTTGATAGTCTACATGGAAAGCAAAACAATGTCATTCAATAGAACACAATTGTATCTATCCATAGTAGTACACAACTACTATCCAGTGGTACACAACCATACCAAGTAACACACGACTACTTAATCAGTGACACAACCAATGGAACACATCCACCATAGTAGCATACATTTATTGTCTAGAGACATACAATCTCCATAACAATCATATCATCTAATATAAACCTGTATAAGAAAAATATCATGATATAAATTGAGTCATCTGGGCCATTCTTCCACTCACATCTGTGATATCTAGAATAGCATTTTCCCTCAAAAAGTAAAACATCAGCCATGGGCTATCTGGACTATTCTTCTCAAGCACAGAAGAATAATTGTCTCTGATTTCTAAGCCTAGACCATTCACCTAACTGGGTCATTCCTCCGACACTAATCATAGTGCAACCTGGACAGAATGATTCTTCCCTAGGGAATACTTATTCCTGATTGTTGAACCTGGACCATTCACCTAACTGGGCCATTCCTCCAGCACTAAACATAGTGCAACCTGGAGAGAATGAGTCTTCCCTAGGGAATGACTTTCCGGACCATTTCCTAAGGAAATGATTGTCCTGCACCAACCTAAAAAATGGACCATTCTTTGAAACTACTCACAAATGTGAACTTCAAAATAATGACTGGCCGACAAGGCGGCCCATTCTACTTGACCACTACTGAGAGTGAATTCCAAGAATAATGACTATCCTAGACCATTCCCCCACACTATCCACGAGAGGAATTGTTGTCTATGGTACATCAGCAATCTATCGAACCATTTTCTTTATGAAAATGATTCTCCGATCTGGACCATTTTCCAAACTGGAAAATGCTTGTCCATAAGAAATCTCAAACCACTTTTCGAACTGGAAAGGAACTGCTCATCCTGGACCATTTTTCGAATTGAAAAATTATTGTCCATAAACCAATAACACATCAGTGCTCCCTCCCAACCTGGGAGTAATCTCTTCCTTTTTCAATAAGGAAGTCGTCTCCACGAGCCCCGGTTTGTTTCTTAAGTACGCAAACTTTTTCATCTTGAATAGAGGCTTTGCCAAAATATCTGCTATCTGCTCATCTATGAAGATATATTGGAGAACAACTTCTCTTTTTTGGACTTCATCACAGAGAATGTAACACTTGATCTCAATGTACTTCGATCTGTCATGGAACACTGGTTTTCTCTTAAGGATTCATATAGCTCTAATCATTACAATATATCATGGTCAAATTCTGCACTTTTGTTTCCTGCTAGCTCGTGACATCATGGCAATGCTCAAACTGAAACATATCCAAGTAGAACTTCTTATGTCATTATGAGAGTTTTCCATGGATTAGAAATCCATCATCCCAGACTTCTAAGTAACTATTATGATACACTATATTTGTCTTAGATATTTTTCACCACACTTTTGTTTTATATGAGATACTTTGCATCAAGTTGTTTGAATCCATACAAGTTCTTCTTATATCTGCATACATGGGTCTCTTTCTGGTATACCTCAAGACCTTGAGATTTATTTACATAAGATTCTTCCTCAAATGATTTATTGGGAGAGCATTCTTTTACAACCAACTGATGTAAACTTCAATCCATGGATACTGCAAGAGATATAATAGCTCAGATAGAGGTATATCTAGTTTACGGTAACAAGGTGTTATCATAGTCTTCTCCTCCTTCTGGAAGAACCTCTGGTTCTGAATCTCGCAATGCTTCCATTCATAACCCTTTTTCAAAATTTATTACATGTATTTTTCTTTATAATAACTTCCATTTTTTCTGCTTGATTTCTTCTAGTGGGTTCAAACCAAGCTGGTAGTCTTGTGATTCTTGGTATAATAACTGGTTGTTCTGGATTTTCTTTCTCTCTTGGAATCTTCATGTTTTTCCTCATGTTTCTCTTTAGCTCTTTGGTCCATGGAGTTTTCTATAGATTCCATGCCCTGAAGATTCCAACTTTTTCCTTTCATCATAGGATCATGGATGTATATGGACAACCAAGGATACTTTAAGGCTTCTTTTCGAAGAAGACTTCTTCTAAAGTCAAAATGAACACGTGTTGCTTTCCATGGTTGCTACTTTCAATGGGAACATGGATAGATACTTCACAATCCTCAATGGATCATATTATTTAGGATTAGCTCCTTACAAATTCTTGCTTCATGCATGAATGCATGCTCTTCTTTTGGAATTTTGTAATCATCTCCCTCCATCTAAGATATTCCACGCTTTCGTCTACATTCTTATTGCCTTCTACAAGGTGACACAAGTATTTTCCTAATTTCCTTTGCTTTGACTTATTTTGGGCCTCTTCAGTTTTGATTCTTATTTTGGCTTATCTGGCAGTTGTTACTTATATAATAGATTCCACAAGAATTGTTACCAAAGATTGTCAACATACTTCATCTTTTCATGTGTATTGCTTGACTTGTAGTCATTGTAATAGCAATCCTTATCCTTTTATTCTCCCATAGTCATTGTTTCCCTTGAACATATTTTCTTCTAAGAAATAGATATACATTATATGTACATGAACTATGTAAACATGATATATACAAGGGTTTTGAAGAATATTGTTACCTTGTCTTAGAAGAAGAAGTTTGTTTTATCCTACTTGACTTTCTTTGAGGGTTCCCTTTCTTCAGTAACTGTTGCTTCATGTGTTGCCTTCATTTTCTTTAACTCTGGACAATGGTTCATGTAGTGACCATATTTTCGACAGTTGAAGCATTGTATTTTTGACATATCCTTTTCTTGATTTGGTTTCTTCCTTGAGCCAAATTTCTTCTTATTCCTGAAATTCTTGAACTTTGTTGTGAAAGATTTATCAAAGTATTTCTTTTGGGATTTCTCTTTTGCGTTAATCCTTGATTCTTCTTGTGCACAACAAGTCCAAAGTTATTCAAATGTGGGATACTCCTTCCTTGTGTTCATTCTTGTGGCAAATTCATCCCATGTCTTGATAAGACCATTGAGTACTATATTTACCAATTCCTTCTCTGAAATGATTTCTTCAATATCTTGTAATTGATCTCTTAACTGATGGATTCTCACAAAGTATGATGGTATGTTTTCATCGTCATTCATTTTCATGCCATGAAGCTCATTCTTCATAATCATTACTTGTCCAATGTTTCCGACTGAGAAGAGATTAGTTAGGGCATCATACATATTCTTAGATGAGTCAAGATGACAGATGTAGTGTATCAAGTGGTCTTTTACAGAGTCCAATATGATACTCATGGAATTGATTTCATTGTCCTTGAACTTCTTCATAATTGCAACGTTTTGAGGTTCCTTATATTTTCCTTCTTCAAACTGTGGTTCCATGATCTTTCCTTTCACGATATCCAACACTTTATTATTGGCAAGGATGAGATCAATCCTTGTCATCCATGATTTGAAGTTAGAAACCCCTTCTAACATGTTTTCTGACTTCATAGAGTAAGTCATGACTGCTTTGACTTGGTCAACCTTTGACTTTTACCAAAAATTAAACTTGACATCTTAGCTTGCTGAGAGTACTAGGAGGTGCGTTAGGTTAAGTCACACTGGGATATCCAAAAATTTGGTCAATATCTTCACTTAAGGTGCTTCAAAAAGAGGGTTAGGGTTTCGTTGTTGTAGCAAAAACTTTGACTGCAACGACAACTGTAAATGAGAAAATCCTCCCAATCTATCTTCCAATGGTTAGATTGTCCAAAGATAGTGGTGGGACCATAACCTGATATAAATAATAGGTTTCCTCATTTAACCATAGACAATATAGCAATATTGTCACCCAACCATAGGTCGAAGCCACCCCCGAGCACCTTAACCTTTACATAGAATAGTTTTGGAAGAAAACCCTAGGCCTAATAGCCAATCAATGTAGCGTACCTCTCTCCAGAGCTAGCACACAAGGTAGAAATTCCAAATCATAACCAATAGAAATTCAAAGCCTAAACCAAGAATACAGGTTGCAATCGTTGCAGTTGCAGCTACTCTCCAGACTTGCGCACTTAGTTTCTACAGTACACACTCTTACATTTTTGCAGTTGTGAGTTGTGTGTGTCAAATGATCTCTAGCGTCCTTTATTTATACTGATTCTCCTTATTTGTCTGGGCCGACTTCTCATTCAGGAGGCTAAAAACTCAATATTAAATATTTCCTTTAGTCGACTTGTATTATAGGGTTATGTCCAATGCATTAGGGTTTCTTCTTGCTTCCCGGAATATTCTATTCTTGTCATGGTTACACGTGGAGGTTAATACCTCCTGCAGCTACCATAATATCAACACTACCTTGAACCAAGATTGAAGGCTTTTTATAAAATGGAGGGTAAAATTGACTTTCTGTAAAATACACACCCATGATTCATATGACATCCAAATTGAGTGATTCAAATTGTGGAGTTTGTATTTTACCATTTTACATATTTGAATACAATTAGTTCTTTATTTTCAAACCAAAAACCCTCTTATGTGCACAGAGGCTAAAAGCTACCTTGTAAATGCAAAAAAATGCATAAAGGGGAAAATGCATAACAAAGCATGAAAACATGACATGATGAAAAATGCATGCCCTGCCAAGAAAAATACATGCATGTTGTTGGTAATTTACATGTTACAAGTTACAAGACTGTGGATATGTTGTAAACCCTAAAGACTGTATACTAGGGTGATATCTCAAGTTTTTTCCCTTTCCCTAATTTCAACAATATTGGATTTTGACCCAGTGCAAATGGTTGGAGGATACATGCCAACCATTTAACAAAATTGTTTGAAAATGTTGGAAGGATGTTCCCCAACTCTTTGATGAAATGGAAACCATAAAATTGTTTCCCTTTCATTCAATTCCTCTCACATGGGATCATAGCTCATCTTCCTCTCTGTTATGTGTATTATGTTGTTTGACCTATAGAAATGCATTTACATGTGTGAAATTGGTAGAATATATTCATAAAGTGTACTTATATTGTTTCATTTGATTTCCTTGTAACAATTAATTACAATGTCATATAACATTGCTCTAGAGGAAAATGATAGGAGGCTTCAAAGGTTATTTGCGGAATTGGAAGCAAAGGGTGATAAGAAATGTTATTCCCCTTGCAATAAATGCAAGGGATTCAATAGAAGAATAATTTTAATAACAATAGTTGAAAGGAATTATAGACAGTTTGGACATGTTGAAGGGGGGGTATGAATATCATCCATTGGTAAGTTAGTACTCATTATATGTTTTTGTATTGATTTTGTTCATAGAAATTTCTATCCTTTCTATATTTGTTACATACACTAATATCATTTGATTGATTGTAATTATAAAGAAAGGGTGTCCTAAGTGCGATCTTGGGAATGTGACAAGTAGTAGTAGAAATCATGGTGTACACACTGAGGAAGATGGAGTGAATAGTGGTGATCAAGTTAGTCCTATGGAAGAAGATGACACTGATAATAGTACAGTTGAGAATGATGGTATACATAGATTGATCCAAAACACCTTTTCTCCAATAGATGACAATTTTGATGATATTCATGATGTACCTTTGATTGAGAAGTCGCAAGAACCCCTTTATGAAGGCTCGAGGACAAATATTCTCTCTGCTTTATTGTTGTTGGTGAACTTGTCAAAGGTATTGAATGGTTTTTCAAACACTTGTCTCACCCATATCCTAAGATATATAATATAATTTGTCACATATACATAAAAGGTCTAGTTTTTTTGTTTTTTTTTCTCTATTCTTAGTGTTATAAATTAATGTGTAAATTACGGATACAATATTTAATATCAATATTCTTTACATTAACTAGTTATATTTTGCATTGTAGATTGTTAGGTGAATTTCTCCTACAATCATCAAATACTTTACCTTGCACATACCGAGAATTGGCTGCCATTATGAAATATATTGGATTGGAGTACCAAGTTATTGATGCATGTCCTAATGATCATATTATATGTTATAGATAATATGCATTGGAAACGAAATACCTACAATGTCAAATCAATAGATATTTAACCTATCAAGTAACACAACATGTGCCTCGCAAGGTTCTTCGTCATTTTCCCATCATTCCATGTTTTCAGTGACTGTTCAGGTGCCAAAGCATAGGACAATTTATGGATTACCATGCATGGAACATAAGTGAAGATGGTGTTCTTCAAATGCCTACAGATGATTTTTCATTTTGGAACATTGCAGAAAGATGGCCAATTTTTAAAGAAGAAACTTATAATATTAGGCTTTCATTGGTCGTTGATGGTGTCAATCCATTTGGAGAGATCAGGTCTTTTTACTTAGTGTGGCCTATTTTGGTTATAAAAATTAACGTTCCTCCGTGGATGTCAATAAAGAGGGAGCACACAATGTTGGCAATGATTCTTCCAAGTATTTGTTTACAATAATGTTTTGAACACAACATTTATTTTGTCTTGTTCATTGCATAATTTCTTATATATACATATATACAAAGTAGTAATGATGTGTATTTTCAATCAATTAGGCAAGTACCAAGTTAAAGATATGAATGTATATATTGAGACTCTTATCAACGAGCTACTAAAGTTATGGGTTGGCTTCACTATGCACGATGTCTCTAGACCAATAGGGAAAAATCAATTTCAATTCCATGGAATAATTACATGGACAATTCATGATGCATCGGGGCTAACACATTTTTTTGGTATGTAATGTAATATTGCACTTTAATAGTATATATATTTTTGAAAATATCATGCATATTTTTAAATAATTCCTTGGTATATAATTGTTATTGACATTAATACATATGTTGTAGGCCTTCAAACAAAGGGTAATTTTGCATGTTCAATATGTGGTCCTAGGACGAAATCTCGTCATTCAAGAAGTTTAGGAAAGGAGGGTGAGTATAGAAAGGAAGAGGCAACTTAAGAATGCATATAGAATGGTGGTTAGAATCATGTGGATGTGTCAAAGAAGAACAATGAGATAAAGTCTTTCTCGTGGCAACTTTGTGAAGCACATAATGGCCATACATATGAGTATTGGTTTATGATTGCAAACTTGTTTTGAATAAATGTTTATATTTTGGAGTTGAAAACCCATGTGAATAAGATGATTATTATATGATAATGGATATAACGGGTATAATTTCTTAATGCTTGATATAGGAATAGTTGAAGAATAAAAGACGTGAACCGGGTAGATTTTTGGGGGGGGGTAGTAAGAAGAAGCAAGTTGTCAGGTTTGTAGAAGAAGTAAGTTGTTGGGCGTGTAGAAGAACAAGGTTGTCAAGCTTGAAGAGTGAAATCTTGTGTGAGTTTCACTGTAGCAGCAAGCTTGTGGCTCTTATTTCCTAGTAGTTTTCCTAGCAACAACAGTTCATAGTAGTGAGACTCCTAGTTACAAGTGCCATAGAGACCCTGATAAATGAATGGTACAACCCAAGGGACTATGAGCAGTGAAGGGGGTACATTCCTTGGGTTGGGAAGTTCGAGAGGAAGAGAGCTGGTGGAAATTGGGATAGTTGTAGGAGAATTCCAATGGGTTATGTATATGTTTTGGGCCGAAGTGCATATGCATTTATGTTCTTGGGCCAGAATGCCTATGTGATATTAGGCCAAAGATCGTAGCATTGTAAATGTATGTACACCATAGGGTGTTGTGCTCTGAGGAAAGTGAAAAAGATAAGGGGAAGGGGATGTAACATCCCCAGTTTTAATCCCCACAAATTATAATGTAATGTCATTAATGTGAATTAAGCTAGTGAGCCAATGTGTTGGGGTGAAGATCTTGTATTGATTAAAATGGTCGAGTTCCAAACTATGTAAACGATACATTGAAATAATTAATAAAAATAATAATTGTTGGTTGTGATACGAGAGGGATTAAAATGATGGGGGGCTATGATTCCACAATAGAGGGGGATAAAGGGGGTTTTATTCATGGATTTAAATCCCAAACCTTTTCCCTGATTTTTGTTGTTGAGTGAACCTTCTAATTGATGTTGAGTGTTCCCAAAGCCAATCATCGAATTCATGTAAGAGGTTGGGTGAGGAATTCAACCCACTAAGTTATGACAGCATGGGTTGAGTGTAATCATATTTTTTGGGAAGAGTGAGAGTCAAGCAAGGAAGGGAGAAGAAGGAAATTAGTATGGAAAAAGAGGACAGTTTTTACATGTGATTTTTTGGGTAGCAAGAGAGGAGTTTAGTGTTGGGAAGAGAACTAACCATGATGTGCTTTAAGGCAGTCATTATTGGGTTGTGTTTATATTGGAAATGTGGTCTATGTGCCTGTAAAAAGGGGCTTTAATCATGTAGTGCATTTTCCTATTGATGAAATGGCTCAAGAGCCTTGTGAAGGTTGTTGTGAGCACTCCTAGAGTAGCTGAGAGTTCCTGGAGTCCCCAGATGAGATATTCTTGTCCAGACAATTGCACTAGAATCTCTGATAAATGAATGGTACAACCCAATGGACTAAGAGAAGTGAAGGGGGTACATTCCTTGGGTTGTGCAGGTTGTGAGAAAGAGAGTTGGTGGATTGGGAACTATTGTGGGAGTAGAACCTAGGTTTTGGGTTGTTGAATGTGGAGATTGGACAACCAAGAGGGATAGATCTCCTTTTGGACTCATAGCCTCAGCTGGAGGGTGGCTTGTTGTTGAGAGAAAATAAAAAACAAGCCTATGGTTGGGAGGAACATTCTTCATATGCATCTAGTTAGTTATTTTATAAAACAGATAAGTCCTTTGTTGTTTTTATTATGATTATTTGGTTGTGTAAATATTGATGTGAATGTTGTTATGTTTGTTGGGTATGCATGCATTCATGTTTTTTTTATTATGTTGTTAGTTGCATGAGTAAAACAACATGTTGTTTTGTCGTAATTTTTATCGACATGTTGCCCCTTGGTTTATTATATATGTATGCGGAATTTTAATTATTATTTCAACAGATAGGTATGTTACACTTCCATTATCACAACAAGTGATGTGTGTTGTGTGAATTGAAGTAAGTGTAGCTGAACTAAAGAATTGTGAGAGAAAGGTAGAAAATTCCAATGCAGTGTCATGATTTCAACCCTATAGTGGAATAGGTGGAAAGAGGATTTTAAGCAACAACAACATTCTATAAAGTGTTCTACATACTAGTGCATAGTGGGAATATAAAACAAATCTTTGAAATTCAGGAGTGTGATGCAGAAGTAAAGTCATTCATGCTAATTCAATGAGGAAATCAATTGGAAATGGGATCTGAGTTGGCATCCCTCCAATCTTTATTAAGTTGCATAGTAGCATGCCTTAGACTTATTTTGGAGCTTGTTCCCTCATGGCCCCCACTTGAGCAGCTTAGACACTTCGAGGAACTCCTCCCTCTATAATCTCTCATTAGTTGTAGAGGAAAGTTTGGAAATTTAATGCACCCAACATTTGGAGATGATGGAAGCTTCTATCGAATCCATCCACACAACAACAAACCTCGCAACTAGAACGATGCACTCAACGAATGTAGGAATGTCCCCCCAAGTGAACATGCAATTTGAATCCCATCAAGGACATGAATTTTTCTAAATTTATTCTTTGAATCTAGTATATTTTGTTGTTTTTTTTTAACTTTTATAGATTGTAAGGTGGTATACTTTTCAAGACAGACTTTAACGTATTTGGATTTGAAAAGGCATGCAACATTTTTATTTTATTTTTGCAAATAAGGGTTAATATTTGGAAACCTAACCCCCGGATGGGGTGTTAGTGCGGGCCACATGGCGAGAAGAGGAGGAAAGGTCAGGCCAGCGAGGCAGGGAGCCATGTGTCAGGCTCGTGCCAAATCCCACTGCCTAGACCTTGCATTTATTTGATTTTACATTGTTGCTGCACCATTAATGTTGGTGCACCCAACTCCCTTTATCGACTATACCATGGCTTCTCTGTCTACAGATGACTTCAATCCTCGCTTGCGACTTGACCTTCTCATCCCTCCGCTGCCCAGGCCTAGCTTACTTTGGTTTTTCATGGTGCTCGTAACCTTTGGCCTTCTCCAGGCTTTCCACGTCCATCCAGGGCATTCGGTTCAGTTCTGCCTTTCCTCTGAGCTCAGTATGCCACGACAAAGAGGGAGGCCAAGAAGAGGATCTCCTTGGCATCCTCCTCAACCGCGTGTTTCTGTTTCTCCCCCTGGTTCGCCCTCCACGTACTCCTCGCAGCCCGAGATGGAACCTCTCGCCTCCTTCACCCCGCCTGCCTCCCAATTTGAATGTCTGGTCATCATTGATAGCTCGTCGGGATCTCTTTCGTGATTCCCCACAGCTCCACCGAATTCCCTAGCTAGCAGGCCTTCTTTTGCACTGGCAGCTTGCTCCTCCCGGCCACCCTTAGGGGCACCACCTTTTCTTCGAACTGCCTGGAACAGTACGTACTTGTCTACCGACTTCATCCCTGACTCGCAACTGAAAGATAGTCTAGCCATCCTCTATGGGCTGGTCTTTGAGCTCCGACAGGGATTGGAGGACCTCCAATTCTGACTGCAACTTCTAGATGGGAAGACTTCGACCCTCCTTCAGATCCTGTCCACCTTCCAGGAAGCTTTACACTCCACTCCAAAATCCGCGGAATCAACAGAGATGCCCCATGTAGAGGGCGTCAACAGGAATGAACAGGTGCAACAGCTAGAAGGGGACGTCATGGTGCAGGTCACGCACGGGGACACGGAGGCTACAACAGCTATAGGCATCCATGCGCACAGTCCACCTGGAGATACCCTGCCAGCTGCCAACCTGGCAGGGGGCAACTTGGACACTGATATGCAACTAGAAGGCAAAGGGACGCCCATTGTAGAGGAACCTTGGGACGTGGCCTATCAAGCCACCTGGCCAGCTTATTTGCCAAGTGTCTGAGCCCACTGGGGATTTGTGCTTTTTACTAGTTTATTTTCATAGCTATAGCCTAGTCAAATTAGTCCAGTTTACCTAAGACGGTCAGACTGTAAACTGCTAGACTTACCCGGCTGGTTGAACTGGTTTACCCTCTCTTGAGGCAGTTCGATAACTACAGCACGATTGTTTTCAAGTTTCTCTACCTCTGGACTGGTTTTTTGAAGACCCTTTTTATATAAAATCCCTTACTTAAAAAAATATATATTTGGAAACCTAACCATGGTGAAACTGCCTCAAAAAATTTATTACAATACTATATAGTTCGATCGTGATTTTTAATATTTTTAATATACAATCTACTCACTACTATGATTAAAAACAAATAAACAAACATTACTCTTATTTTGTAATTAATAACTTTACTATTTACTATTATTGTGCAATTAATAATAAAGTTGAAAAAACATTACTCTTATTATGTAATTAATACCTTTAGTATTTACTATTATTGTGTAATTAATAATAAAGTTGAAAAAATTTTGATAAAAAAATAATTTAGATAAACAAAAAAATCCAAAACTGTCCAAAAACCATTATATTCAAACCATTATATTTTGAATAAAGATAAAGAAAATACTTTTTTACATAGTTTTTTAATTTTCAACAAAATATCAAAGAAATATTTAAATAAACTATAAGAAAACCAAAAAGTTTATATAATATTTGAAAATTTCAATATATATATATATATATAAACCTCTATTTCGAAACAGCTTCAGATTCTTCTGCAATTGTAAATAAATATGGTTCTTTAGGTCAATGTGACTAAACCTCTATTTCGAAACAGCTTCAGATTCTTCTGCAATTGTAAATAAATATGGTTCTTTAGGTCAATGTGACTGGAGTTTATCTCATGTTTTTGGAAAACAAATACTATTTCATCTAATGTCTAATAATATGTTAGTGTTACCCCGGATGGGGTGTTAGTGCGGGCCACATGGCGAGAGGAGGAGGAAAGTTCAGGCGAGCGAGGCAGGGAGCCATGTGTCGGGCTCGTGCCAAATCTCGTCGCCTAGACCTTGCATTTATTTGATTTTACATCACTACTGCACCATTAACGTTGGTGTGCCCAACTCCCATTATCGACTATACCATGGCTTCTCTGTCTACAGATGACTTCAATCCTCTGAGCTTCTCATCCCTCCGCTGCCCAGGCCTAGCTTACTCTGGTTTTTCATGGTGCTCGCAGCCTTCAGCCTTCTCTAGACTCTCCACGTCCATCCGAGGCATTCGGTTCAGTTCTGCCTTTCCTCTAAGCTCAGTATGCCGCGCCAAAGAGGGAGGCCAAGAAGAGGATCTCCATGGCATCCTCCTCAGCCCCGTGTTTTTGTTTCTCCACCTGGTTCGCCCTCCATGTACTCCTCGCAGCCTTCGCAGCCCAAGTTGGGACCTCTCACCTCCTCCACCCCGCCTGCCTCCCGATTCGAATGTCTGGTCATCACTGATAGCTCGTCGGGATCTCTTTCGCGATTTCCAGCAGCTCCATCGAATTCCCTAGCCAGCGGGCCTTCTTTTGCACCGACAGCTTGCTCCTCCCGGCCACCCTTGGGGGTGCCACCCTTTCTTCGAATTGCCCGGAACAGTACGTACTCGTCTACCGACTTCATCCCTGACTCGCAGCTAAAAGATAGTCTGGCCATCCTCTATGGGTTGGTCTTTGAGCTCCGGCAGGGATTGGAGGACCTCCAATTCCAACTGCAGCTTCTAGATGGGAAGACTTTGACCCTCCTTCAGATCCTGTCCACCTTCCAGGAAGCTTTCCACTCCACTCCAGAAGCCGCGGCATCAACAGAGATGCCCCATGCAGAGGGCATCGACAGGAATGAACAGGTGCAACAGCCAGAAGGGGACGTCGTGGTACAAGTCATGCATGGGGACACGGAGGCTACGACAGCTACGGGCATCCATGCACACAGTCCACCTGGAGATACCCTACTAGCTGCCAACCTGGTAGGGGGCAACTTGGACGTTGATATGCAACTGGAAGGCAAAGGGATGCCCATCGTAGAGGAACCTTGGGACGCGGCCTATCAAGCCACCTGGCCAGGTTATTTGCCAAGTGTCTGACCCCACTGGGGATTTGTGTTTTTTACTAGTTTATTTTCATAGTTGTAGCCTAGTCAGATTAGTCCAGTTTATCTAAGACTGTCAGACTATAAACTACTAGACTTACCCGGTTGGTTGAATTGGTTTCCCCTCTCTTGGGGCAGTTCAATAACTACAGCACGGTTGTTTTCAAGTTTCTGTACCTCTGGACTGGTTTTTTGGAGACCTTTTTTATATAAAATCCCTTACTTAAAATATATATATATATTTGAAAACATAACAATGGTGAAACTGCCTCAGAAAATTTATTACAATACTATATAGTTCGATCGTGATTTTTAATATTTTTAATATACAATCTACTCACTACTATGATTAAAAACAAATAAACAAACATTACTCTTATTTTGTAATTAATAACTTTACTATTTACTATTATGTAATTAATAATAAAGTTGAAAAAACATTACTCTTATTATGTAATTAATACCTTTAGTATTTACTATTATTGTGTAATTAATAATAAAGTTGAAAAATTTTTGATAAAAAAATAATTTAGATAAACAAAAAAATCCAAAACTGTCCAAAAACCATTATATTCAAACCATTATATTTTGAATAAAGATAAAAAAAAATACTTTTTTACATAGTTTTTTAATTTTCAACAAAATATCAAAGAAATATTTAAATAAATTATAAGAAAACCAAAAAGTTCATATAATATTTGAAAATTTCAATATCATTAATTTTATATATATATATATATTAATTATCAAAATTTTATATTTTTATATTTAAAAAATAATTTCAAAATCATAAAAAAAATAATATATATTAAATAAAATTATCAATATTTTATAATTTTTAATTATTAAAATTTTATGTAAAAAAATTGATTTCAAAAACATAAAATTTAGAAGTTTAAAAACTTAAATAATTGTTACTAGGATAATTAGCTCACACTAAACTTATTAGCAAACTATTATTTCAAACTTTATCATACATCATTCTTTCTTTCACCACTTCCCATGTATGTATATTGAAATATGAATTTCTTTCATCACTTCCCCATGTAAGTATATTGAAATATGCACTATTCATAGTAAGATTATCCATGTTAGGAAATATAAACTAAACTTAAGAGATATTGTATTAAAATATTTGCATGTAATTTTGGTGAGTATGGACATTTTAAGCTCTTTTTTTTTTTCTCAAATTAATAAAAAAGATTAGTTTTTTGTGGTGGTTAAGTCCCATTTGTTTGGGACAAGTATTTTGTCCTAAGAAGAAGTGGGACGCGTTGTGTTGATTTTTGCATATTCTCTCTCTCCCTAATGGCAACAAGCAATATTGTGTTACCTAAGTTATTTGGCACAAATTATTTTTATTGGAGCAAACACATGCAACCCATATTTATCACTAAATATTTATGGGAACTTGTAATTGATGGATATATTATGTCTTCCGATGAGGAATTTAAAGCATTGAATATTGATGACAAGAAATCTCTAAAGGAACTTATTAAAAAGGATAATGAATCTCTTTCTCTTATAGGGAGAACAGTTGAAGAATCTATATTTCCTAGAATTAGTGTTGTAGAATCATTCAAGCAAGCATGGGGTATCGTAAAGAACACATATGAAGGTGTGGTTGTAGCCAAATTGCAAACATTAAGGAAGAATTTTGAAAATGAAAATATACAAAGTAATGAATCCATTCATGGTTACATCACAAAAATGCAAGATCTTGTTAATCAAATGAGGTCATTAGGTAAAGATATTCAAGAAAGAAGATTGTTTGAGAAAATTTTAAGAAGTGTTTTGCCCAAATTTTAGATGGTTAGTGTTGACGATTAAAATCACAACGAAGTTTTGCCCGCAAAGAGTTGCTAAAGCCTATTATTATAAAGCTAAATAATACTAGTAGGTGGGACCCCTTGCAGATTGGAGATCAGATCTGGTTCTTATTTGATGTTGTGCTACTATTCGACACTACTTATATGGTTGATGAGATCTTGTTTTCATTGGTGATGGATTGGGCTTATTATGTGTTGGTTCTATGTGCGACAAGTAAATGATGAATAAGGCATGTTATGTTCTAAGCTCTAATTTTATGTTACAACAACCTATGTTATTCATTGATACCATTGTTATATATTCTTGGGACACCTGCACAACAGACATGTTAGTAACAAGACATAAGGAGTAGTTGGAAAAGGGCGAAAGCAATATAAGAAATGCAAAAGGAATGAATCTAACTATGAAAATATACTACACTACATGCATTGAAATTAAATGGATTGTTGTTATTCTAGCTACTAAGTTAATAGCTATGTGATTTATTGAGCTATATAGTTGATATGCATTATGATTATGTTATGGAATAAGTTGATATGGGTCGCGCTATTGGTTTTAATGGTTGATGGTTTTGATACATGGTTTAATTAATCGAGTTAATGGAAGCTTGCTAGCGTGTAGTAAGGAATTAATGGACTGGGGATGGAGGCGACATGCATTTACTGCACGTCACCGTTACTCCTTCCACCAGTTTCCACCCTAGTCGGGATATTGTTCAAATTGTGTTGTTGTGGTTAGGCTCTAACTTTCGAGTAGAGAGGAATCGCTCGGCCAACTCGCGTTTTAAGGTGTTTTGATTACAGGTATGTATTTTTTTTTCCATCCATGAGTTTGCTCTGGTTATGAAATGGATATTGGCTCGGATGTATTGGTTTGTGCTTTCCTTGAGTATGGCAACTATGTGAAACTCTGATTTTTTTGGAATGAAGCGTTGATGGTTTTCTCTACAAAAATGTTTGAAGTCACAGTGTTATTGGTCATCCTAAGTATTACAAGCCATAAAAGCTCTATGTCATCCTTGTTTGTTTAGTTGGAGGGTTTTGTTTGGTCTTGAGTAGCAGGTTGCCTTCACGCATTCGTATCACCATACCAAGTCTTTGGCTTTTGTGGGGTTTAATGGGTTGGAAGCGCCCTATGTCACTGCGCATTGTTCACTTAGATGTTGGGTTGTTTTTTAATGGTCCCATAGTGGGTTATATTGCTTCTTCTTGGCTCTGTTTTCACATCAGCGTTGTAGTTGGTTGACTAGGGAGCCATGAGGGTTATACCCTGTGTGTGATAAAGTATCATTACAAGGCCAAAGTGGAGCCTTTCTCCTCTGTTCATAGCCTCTCCTGTCACGGTATTCGTCACCCTGTCCACGTGGTGAATTGTGGTATTATTTATGTGTACATCGTTGGTCTTGGAGGTTTTCACCATTGAGAGGAGTCGACTCTAGCCTCTATGTGTTGGTTCACAGATAAAACCCCTGACTCCTCAAATCTGAAGGTTGATTGATAAGACTGGTGTGGCCTGTCAGGTTTACTATTGGTTGTTATGGATTGGTGTGTATTGTCGATAGAGTTGATTATCGGCTCGCCCCATTGATTGTGTGACAATGGTGTTGGTTTTGGTATCTGTTTACTGCATTGTTATTATGATTGACCAGATAAGCCCAGCATGGCTAATTGGGTGATTTGTTAAATAAAATACACAGTCATCGTTCTTGTGTTTAATGAATTGATGACCCAATCATGTTTTTAATTGATAAATTCATAGCGTTGCTTCATGCCTAAAGAGTGGATATGTGTAGCATCCTACAGCATGTTAGGTCGGGTTGTTGATTATTATGATCAAGTGTTTTTCCATAGGATTATTGCAATCGTGGTATGGCCACCCACTGTGTATGCTATGGATATTTTTTGGTTGCACCCTCAAAGATAGTCACAGATTTTTTTAGCATGGCTTGTTGCAATTTGATTAATTGTATTATGAGTTCGGGTATGTTGTTGTTGCCTCATTGTGTTGGATGGATAGCCCAGCATTTTGAATGTTTAGAGTCAAGAAAATTGGACCTGTACAGTCACGGAAATACACTTATGTTTTGTCGAATGGTTTTATATTTCACAACATAGAGTGAATTGAAGTGGTGATTGTTATCTGTGTATTTAAATGGCAAGCCAGGATCTTTGCAAGATAAATATGGATCATTGTGTTGACTGTTCACTATGTATGTTAAATGAATTCCATGCATTTTAAACAGTGATAGGCACGAGTGTTGTGATGGTATAACCACATTGCAATTTAATTATTAAATGAATTGAAAGACAAAATTGAGCATGATTTTTGTGTCTGCATTTGATGAGCAAAGTGGAAGTAATTGACTGTGTATTCATTTGGAAATTGTGTAATAAATAAATGAGAAAAACAGAGCTCCCCTACAGATTGTTATGGAATTCATATTGTTTTTTTTGTTGACACTGTGTTAAATATTTGACCATGAACAGTGAACTGGTTAATGCACAAAGTTGTGTGAACTATACACAGTAGTTGTTAATTGCGTCACAATGGTCATTTGGTTGGTGTGTTTCCTTTTACAGAATGGTTATATGGATTACTTAATTAATTTTATGAACAGTACATGCTCTCTTTCCCCACCGTTATTTCTCTTTTCACTAATTACAACCCCATCTCCTTCCCGCATTCATTTTTCACTCCCTGTTCTAAGATTGATTACAGTCAAGAAGAATTATGTATTGAAGCAGTTGGAAGTAGCAGTGTCTTGATTGGATTACAATGATGTTTTCTTTGGTTTGCATTATAGTTGATTGTTGTTGTCTTTGAGTAGTAATCGTGTTCTTTTCCCCCTCATCATATCATGTTTCGCTCAATACAAACCCCTCGCATATCCCAGGACCCTTTGTTCACCCCCTGCTCATTGACAAACAGTTAAACAATTTGTATGGATTAGATTGCATGAGTCTGATACGTGGTTGAGCCAAATCTATTTCATATTTTTAAAGAGATGCCATGTATGGTTATTTTAAAGACTATTTGTTAATCAATCATGCATGCAGGAATGATTTTTTTCAGCCGAGGTAGCCATGGTAGTGGCAGTCGAGGAAGAGGTAATTGGAACAGAGGCCCAAGCAGGCCAAGATTCTCCATACATTTTGACGTTGACTAACAAGAGTTAGGCCAGTTGTTTCAGGATAGGTTTTTCAATTGGATTGGGCAAGGAGTGGTCCAACCCAGACCTAAAAGGCCTCCCTTCCAACTTCTTCAAGCCCCCGGTATTCCTGTGCCCCCTCATGTCTCATTGCAACTAGAGGTTCCCGAAAATGACAGATGGCAAGAGATTGTCCACCCGACAGTCTCCCAACATCATGGTTGGACCAATTTGTCTTTGCCTGCTCCTCTGCCTAACAATCAGATTGTCCAAGCTGCCCCTGACAACTCACCAGTGCAATCCTCCCATGCTAGAAAGAGATTGAAAATTGAGGCCCACCATGCCCCTGACAAAGGAAAATCCATTGTTGCCTCGTCCTTGCCCTCCAATGGCTATGAAAAATCTATGTCTTCCTGGATGCATTTGAGGGACAATTGTTCCCACGTGATCAACGAGATTAGGCCTAAAGGCTCAGCGCAGCCAAAGGCAAATTTAGGAAAATCGAAGGGTGACAGCGGCAATCAGGGAAAGATTACATCTCATAGTGGTAAATATGGGTTTTGAGTTTTTATGTTATTTATGGTTGATGAAAGTTGACTTTAGAAATTTTAGACAGCATGTTTTCTTTGGATATATGAGTAATATATTTTTTGAAGATAATTTCAAATATTTTGAGATAAATTGTCAAATGTTAATATGATGATGGGAGTCACAAGGAGGTGTGTTTTGCTTAATTAACTAGTATGTTGTGATTGTTAAGAGCTAAAGGGAGTCACAAGGGGTTCCACCTACTAGTTATTATTTATTTATAACCCTTATTATGATTATCACTCTTCCCCCTAACTAAAAGTTGGTTGAGTCTTTTAATTAACTTAACTAATGAGTTGGTTCAACTACTTCAACCAATTCGAATTTGTTTAAAGGAAAAAAGAAAGGGAGAAACAAGAGGGGGATAGAAGGTGAAGCATATTAAGGTTTTCTCTTTGAGTTTATGTTGAGATAGTTCAATTTTCATTCATTCATTAATTTATCACAAGCCTAATTCTCTTTTATGATAGCAGGGTCGTATTGTAGACAGCAACATTCAGGGCTGAATTACATCATTCAGACACTTGTTTTTCAGAGGTGTTGATCTATATTTGATATTCTGTGTAGACTTGTATGTTTGTGAATTAGTTTTCATGACTGACAAAGGATACTGTGCAGAGTCGAGTGGGCAGCAATATATGGCAAGTTGATCCATCTTTTAGAGTTCAGTTTTGATTTTCTGTCAGAGGTCCTTTTGTATGTTCCATCGAGGATGTTTAAGTTTGACTTTGGTCCTAAATTTCTGCATGAACTTTTGTAAAGAGAGTGACTCTTTGGTGAATTGGAATGAAATAAAGGTTTGCTTTATGTCTCATCTGTCTTGATTATCATCTTGGAGTATTTTCTTTTGTCTCTACATTTATTTTAGCAACTGTTATATTCAGAAAATCATATAAAAAGTGAATTTCCATAAGGTTTACTTATTTATAAAAGACTATCCTAAGCACTTGTAATTAATACTTGTGAGTTGGGATGTTATTTTTGTTGGATATAAACATAGGGTGATATTCTCGTCTATTTTTCTTTATCCAAGAAGAATCTGAAAATGCTTGAGTAAGATCATTTCATATATTTTCATCAACATTTTATTTGGTGACCATACTGGGGAGATCTTCGATATCTCTCTGGTTAATTTCCATACTCAATTTTCATCAATACATCCATTTTTTCTGATATTGATTCTTTGATTGTTTTATTTCTTAATGACTGTGCATGTTGCAAGGCAACCCAATATTGAGCCCGGTCTCCAAGATCAGACCAACATTGCTTTGAAATTGTTTAACACCATTTTAGACACTGCCAACACTCGTGTTGAGCTTAACCATTCTTGGGCAATGATTGAATGAGATATTAGTGCTCAAGAACGATTGGAAGCTAGATGTAGACAGCCTAGAAATCATCAGTGACCTTCTTGTTTCTTCAGTTTTGGCCTTTCTTTCATGTCCTTAAACTCTCGTGCTTCTAGAAGAAGAAGAGGCTTATCACCTGAAATCAATCCTATTGCTGAAATAGGAAGAAGGAACATTGTGTTATCTACCCAACAAAGTGCTCTAAGGAGAACTTTGTCTGATTCATCCAGTTCATCTTTCTTTTCCTCATCTATTATCCACAAGATGTCATCTAGTGGTGGCTCTGATGGCACTGGAAGAGCTTCATATTCTTAGTCTTCATCTTCATCAGTGATTGGTAGCTTATATAGCCACCATATCTCTATTCAATCTACCACTAATCCTACCAAAGTCATTAAAAATTATGGGGTTTTTCAGTTTGAAGAAGACGCCACAACCACGCCATGGCATGTGTCATCTCCTCTTAACTTAGCACCTTCTACTCATCCACTCCCTAAGTTCAAGGAGCATCTTCCTAAGTTTTTGGTAAATAACATTGTCACTACAAAGGAACACCTGGTGGCATTTTCTAATGCTTTTTATAACATAAGGGCTAATGAGAATGATGCTTGAATGCGATTATTCATAAATTCCTTGGAAGGAAAGGTTGGGGCTGACTTCTTTGACCTTCCTCCTAAGATTATGTCTACTTGGGAGGAGTTAATCTATTGGTTCCGATCCACTTACGAGAAATCTAAAATCCCAAATGAGAAGTTAAAGGAATACAATAGCGTCACCTATAAGGATGGTGAGACCATCAATTCTTTCAACTTGTGTTTCACCAAGTTATACAATCAAATCCTCGAAGTCATCTTCCCTTAGAACCAATATGCTTTCATGCATTAATACAATGCATTGCCTTCCCCCTACCGTCATAGGCTTGAGGAAAAGGCCATTGACAATCTCGTTTCCGCTCTGCATACTTGCTTAGAGTATGAAGAACAGCTTGAAAGAACAAGTCTTCCCCCGGGAGAATCGGTTAAACAGACGTACATGTCCGCCCTCTTGCAACTACTACAAGATATGAATAATCGTATGATAGCGTTCGAACGAAAGGGAACTGTCTCCCCTCTCATCCCTGGAGCTTCATCCTCTTATGCACCCCCTTTTATAAATCTGGTTTAAAATAATTTCCAGCCCAAAGCTATATTGCCTCAAAGTTGGTGTAATTTCTGTGAGGAACACCACGAGGAAACCACATGTGAGGTAAAGAAGAGTGCCATAGATAAGATCTTTGGTAAGAGACCAGAAGCTACTATCATTGTCCTAGATTTTGCAAAGCTAGAAGATGGCATGATCATCAATACTAGGAACAAAGCCTATGCTCCCAAGGGAAAATTTGATCCTCCCCGCAATTCTTCTAGCCCGAGCTCATCCTCACCCACTACTATTGTTCAGGTTCCTAAGGTTCCTAAGAGTCAAGGAATTACTCCCCCTCTCCCCTCTTCCAAAAACAATATCTTGAATCAGTTGGCCAACATCAAAGCAAATGCAACCCTTCTAGACATGGTTAACGTCCTTGAACAACATATGAATCTGAAACAATTCATGGAAGGAAAATCTTTCATTGTAGCCAATCTTTCCGAAGAGGTAAACGAAGAGGATTATTTTGTAAATAAAGTAGGTGTACATAACTTTAGATATCATGTAAAAAAAAAACCTTTTTATATTTTTGTAACGATTATGGATAAGATTTCCCATTGTTGCCTCATTGATGGCGGTTCGGGCCCAAGTGTGATGTCGAAGATTATTATGGAAGAGCTAGGCTTGTCTTGTACAAATGAAAATGCCAGAAGCATGCTCTCCTATAATAGTCTACAACAAAAAACCATAGGAGAGATTAAGGATGTGACCTTGGTTTTATACGCTCAACCTGAAATAAGGACAACCCTCAGCATTCAGGTAATTGATATGCTTGTAATAAATTACTCAATTATCTTGGGAAGAGATTGGAAAGCCTTAACAGGTGGGTACCTGTCACTCAATGGGACTCATTTATCCATACCTCAGAATGGTAGGAACATTATAGTCCTTAGAGAGGGAAGGATATCACCCTACATAGAGAGTGTTCCACAATCTAGTGTAAACTATATCGAAGAGGACCTAGGAGAGTATTCCATCTTTGTTGAGGAGGATAATGCTCCTTTGGAACGAATCAATTTAGATGATGATATGTGGCACATGAACTTTGACGATTCATGCTCTAATGAAGGTAATGGGGCTAGCATTATCTTGGTTTCCCCTATAGGAAAAATTCATAATATGTCTTACAGGTTAGAGTTTGCTTGTACAAACAATGTCACTAAATTCGAAGCTTTATTATTAGGCATTGAAAGCGTCCTTGATCTTGGTTGTGGTCACCTTTTAGATTTTAGAGATTCTAAGCTTGTTGTGAACATGATACATAAGGTATTCTATCCTAGCAACGAGTTGATGGAACGATACACCCAAACTATTTGGGCACTTATTTCGAACATTTTATCTTTCAACATCACTCATGTTAAGAGGGATTTGAATTCAATGCATAATCGGTTAGCTGTCTTTGCAGCTTCTCCTAATCAACAACTTTTTCCTCACAGGCCTGATTGTTCTTTTCAATCTTTATATTGTCCATATATCCTTGATAATGTGGAATCTTGGCAGGCCCTCCCTAATGATGAGAGCATTTGTGCTATCATCCAAGATGAAATTCTTAAGCCAAAGGAAATTATATCCATAGAAAATAATAAGCATCATGAGGGATTGAGTCCTCTCGAGAGTTCATCTTCATCGAGTGATATAGGAAATAAAGAAAAACAGAAAGAAGAGGAGTTACGAAAAAAGGTGGGTGAAACCACCTCCTTGAACATTGTGGCACTCGAATCTTTAAGGAATGTTAACATAAGTACCCAATGTTATAATAAAGAAGAAATGGATTTTGCCGAGATACTTGGTGGATTTCAAAAGGTTTATGCTTGGCCTTATAAGGATCTTCGTGGTTTTGATTCTGGTATTTTACAGAATGTTATTCTCATCAAGGAAAGCATGACACCAGTTATGCAAGAACAAAGATCTATTAACTTTGCGTTTAAAACAACCTTTCAAAGGGAGTTGAAAAAATTCTTAAGGGCTAGGATTTTTTTTTCAGTCCACCTAAATGGGTTTCCAATTGGGTACCTACTTCAAATACCACTGATCATATTAGAACCTGTATCAATTTTTGAAATTTTAGGAAAGCTATTATGAGAAATCCTTTTCCTCCTCTCAGTATGGAAATGGTTCTACAGCAAGTTGTAAAGTCACAGTTAAGGCCCTTACTTGACAGTTTTTTGGTCTGTAAGAAAATCAAGGTAAAAGGGGAAAATGCTTACAAAACCAATCTTATCCCAGATTGGGGTACCATGACTTATAAATGCATGTTTTATGGATTACCTGATACAAGTATCACTTTCAAAAGACCTATACACATGATTCTTGATGAATTGATCAGCATCCCAATCTGCCTTGATGATCTACTCATATACATTAAAGGGTTGATAATTACCTCAGAGTCCCAAGTGTTATTTCTGGGTCCTTTCAAAATGGATTTCATCCTAGATACTAACTCTTACATTTTAAGGGATTTACGGAAGCAATTGTTTTCCTACAACACTAACAGTTCTCACTTGAAATATTGCGAGGGACCAACATGAAAATTTCTAATGCTGATTGGATTTTCTGTATACTAGTAGCCTAGCTCTGCTTTCATTTTTTGTGCTTCTCTTTTGTGCTTTACGGTAGTTTAACTTCTATTTTCTATGTTAAATATTTTCTTGCTTCTTTTTCATTTCTTTCTTTTATTGTTGTTGTTTTAATCTCTGCAATTTTACTTATTTCATGATTTTGTTTCCTATCATCTTTTAGTTAATTTGGTCAAAATAGGATGTTGGATCAATTACGCCATAGTGACACTCCTGCAAAGCATTGTTAGTCACAACAATCAAGCTTGCACAGTTGTTACGATGTTTCCTCTGAAAGCACCCTTGAAATTTTATATATTTCCACTGTTGTCGTATAAAGGATTGGTTATCTCCCACTTCTTCTTGCCATTTCTTCTTCAATTGAGATTTTAAGAGCAAGTCCGAAATTTTTCTCCTTGAAGTTAAAAACAGATTCTAGTTGAATGATTATGCATATAGTGGTAAAACCCCTCATACTGAACACTTTTCATGAGTTATTCCCAAATTATCAATCATTTTTCCATTAAATCTACTCACTTCCCCCTACTTCATAATATTCCTAGTTATATCTTCTTAACCTATTGTTATTCTTTGGCGAAACGATGAGTTCTAAGTTCTAAATCTGGTTGAAAACAAATTTCCTTGTGGATTCGCGAGTTTGTTGATGATTAAAATCGCAACGAAGTTTTGCCTGCAAAGAGTTGCTAAAGCCTATTATTATAAAGCTAAATAATACTAGTAGGTGGGACCCCCTTGTAGATTGGAGATCATATCTGGTTCTTATTTGATGTTGTGCTATTGTTCGACACTACTTATATGGTTGATGAGATCTTGTTTTTATTGGCGATGGATTGGTCTTATTATGTGTTGGTTCTATGTGCGACAAGTAAATGATGAATAAGGCATGTTATGTTCTAAGCTCTAATTTTATGTTACAACAGCCTATGTTATTCATTGATACCATTGCTATCTATTCTTGGGGCACCTACAAAATAGACATGTTAGTAACAAGACATAAGGAGTAGTTGGAAAAGGGTGAAAGCAATATAAGAAATGCAAAAGGAATGAATCTAACTATGCAAATATACTACACTACATGCATCAAAATTAAATGGATTTTTGTTATCCTAGCTACTAAGTTAATATCTATAATATTTATTGAGCTATATTGTTGATATGCATTATGATTATGTTATGGAATCAGTTGATATGGGTCGCGCTATTGGTTTTAATGGTTGATGGTTTCGATACATGGTTTAATTAATCGAGTTAATGGAAGCTTGTTGGCATGTACTAAGGAATTAATGGACTGGGGATGGAGGCGGCATGCATTTACTGCACGTGACCCATACTCCTTCCACCAGCCACCACCCTATTCGGTCTATTGTTTAAACTGTGTTGTTGTGGTTAGGCTCTGACTTTTGAGCAGAGAGGAACCACTCAGCCAACTCGCATTTTAAGGTGTTTTGATTACAGGTATGTATTTTTTTTTCCATCCATGACTCTTCTCTGGTTATGAAATGGATATTGGCTTGGATGTATTGGTTTGTGCTTTCCTTGAGTATGGAAACTGTGTGAAACTATGCTTTTTTTGGAATGAAGCATTGATGGTTTTCTCTGCAAAAATGTTTGAAGTCACAGTGTTATTGGTTGTCCTGAGTATTAGGAGCCATAAAATCTCTCTGTCATCCTTGATGGTTTAGTAGGATGGTTGTGTTTGGTCTTGAGTGGTTGGCTATCTTCGCGCATTTGTATAACCATACCCATTCTTTGGCTTTTATGGGGTTTAATGGGTTGGAAGCACCTTGTGTCACTGCGCATTGTTCACTTAGATGTTGGGTTGTTTTTTAAAGGTCATGCAGTGGGTTATATTGCTTCTTCTCGGCTCTGTTTTCACATCAGCGTTGTAGTTGGTTGACTAGGGAGCCACGAGGGCTATACCCTATGTGTGATAAAGTACCATTACAAGGCCAAAGTGGAGCCTTTCTCCTATGTTCATAGCCTCTCCTGTCATGGTATTCATCACCCTATCCACATGGTGAATTGTGGTATTCTTTATGTGTACATCGTTGGTCTCGGAGGTTTTCACCATTGAGAGGAGTCGACTTTAGCCTCCATGTGTTGGTTCACAGAGAAAACCCCCGACTCCTCAAATTTGAAGGTTGATAGATAAGACCGGTGTGGCCTATCAGGTTTACTATTGGTCATTATGGATTGGTGTGTATTGTCAACAGAGTTGATTATCGGCTCGCCCTGTTGATTGTGTGACATTGGTGTTGGTTTTGGTATCTGTTTACTACATTGTTATTATGATTGAACAGATAAGCCCAGCATGGCTAATTGGGTGATTTGTTAAATAAAATACACAGTTGTTGTCCTTGTGTTTATTGAATTGATGACCCAACCATGTTTTTAATTGATAAATTTACAACGTTGCTTCATGCCTGAAGAGTGGATATGTGTAGCGTCCTATAGCATGTTAGGTTGGGTTGTTTATTATTATGATCAAGTGTTTTTCCATAGGATTATTGCAATCGTGGTATGGCCACCCACTGTGTATGCTATGGATATTTTTTGGTTGTGTCCTCAGAGATAGTCACAGAGTTTTTTAGCATGGCTTGTTGCAATTTGATTAATTGTATTATGAGTTCGAGTATGTTGTTGTTGCCTCATTGTGTTGGATGGATAGCCCAACATTTTGAATGTTTAGAGTCAAGAAAATTGGACCTGTACACTCATAGAAACACACTTGTGTTTTGTCGAATGGTTGTATATTTCACAGCATAGCATGAGTTGAAGTGTTGATTGTTATCTACGTGTTTAAATGGCAAGCCAGGATCTTTGCAAGATAAATATGGATCATTGTGTTGACTGTCCACTATGTATAATAAATGAATGTCATGCATTTTAAACAGTGACAGGCATGAGTATTGTGACAGTATAACCACATTGCAATTTAATTATTAAATAAATTGAAAGACATAATCGAGCATGATTTTTATGTCTGCATTTGATGAGCAAAGTGCAAGTAATTGACTGTGTATTCATTTGGAAATTGTGTAATGGATAAATGAGAAAAACAGAGCTCCTCTATAGATTGTTGTGGAATGAATATTGTTTTGTTTGTTTACACTGTGTTAAATATTTGATTATGAATAGTGAACTAATTAATGCACAGAGTTGTGTGAACTATACACAGTAGTTGTTAATTGGGTCACAATGGTCATTTGGTTGGTGTATTTCCTTTTATACAATGGTTATATGGATTACTTAATTAATTTTATGAACAGTACCCTCTCTCTTTCCCCACCATTATTTTTCTTTTCACTAATTACAACCCCATCACCTTCCCGCATTCATTTTTCACTCCTTGTTCTAATATTGATTAAGTCAAGAAGAATTATGTATTGAAGTTGTTGGAAGTAGCAGTGTCTTGGTTGGATTACAGTGATGTTTTATTTGGTTTTCATTACATTTGATTGGTGTTGTCTTTGAGAAGTAACCGTGTTATTTTACCCCTCATCATATCATGTTTCGCTCAATACAAACCCCTTGCATATCCCAGGACTCTTTGTTCACCCCCTGCTCATTGACAAATAGTTAAACAATTTGTATGGATTGGATTGCATGAGTCTGATACATTGCAAGAGTTGTCATGTACGGTTATTTTAAATACTATTTGCTAATCAATCATGCATGTAGGAATGAGTTTTTTCAGCCGAGGTAGCCATGGCAGAGGCAACCGAGGAAGAGGTAATTGGAACAGAGGCCCAAGAAGGCCAAGATTCTCCAT
>CBVK0103921794.1:0-11364 GCA_900067695.1 Picea abies | reverse complement strand
GAAAATTAGCCCATGAGCGAAATTTAGCCCCTAAAATCATCTATGGCCTCTAGTTGGGTTCAGGCCTTTGGAAGGTCACCTTAATCATCGACCATTGGATGTGCAGATAGATACATCCCAACCCTTTGTTAGTGAAGGCACATCATCATGAAGAAATGAGTGATAGAGTTGTGTAAAGCATGATGATGTTGATAGTTGGAGAAAAAATGACACTCATTGATATGATTAGATGATAGAGGAAATGTTTCAAGGTGGACTATTAAGAGTGGGAATTTCATAGGAAACCCTCGAGTGTTGTGGAAAAATATCTGAAGGAGAGAATCCTAGGTGGATTGTTCAGAGTGGTACTTTTGAAGGAAACCCTTGAGTGTTGTGGAAAAATATCCGAAGGACAGAATCCGAGGTGGACTGTTCAGAGTGGGACTTTCAGAAGGAACCATTGAGTGTTGTGGGAAAATATTTGAATCAGAGACTTTGAAGTTGATTGTGGGTTGTAGATATGGTAGCGTGTGATTTAACCTCAACTTTTGATCATCAGAGGTCCCACTTAGCAGGTCAAGAGGGAAGAGTGAGTTGGTTCTGACTAGGAGAGCCAACATGGTGACACGTGTCAATCATTGATTGGTTGAAGAGATGAGTGTGGGTCCATATAGACAGGAGAACCTTGGACCACCAAATAAATCTCAATCGTTGGTTGGGGAGATCATAAGTACATCAACATCATCCATCAGAGAGGGTTCTTCAGAGTAATTTGATGGACTGGAACTAAAACACTCTGAACAGGGGACTTCAAATGCTAATCTAGACCATTGATTGATATAGGGACGAGGTGAAAGATCCACTGTAGATCTCATGGGTCACATCCACACACCGTGTAAAACATGGGAGCTGAGCGTTAACCTCCATGAAAAATTATATCATCGACGTGCTCTAAACCATGGAGATCGAGAGCTTCAAGCTGTAGGATTTGGGGGAGGTGCTCATTGGTGTATCATCGTCAGATTTGGTTAGTGGGAATGAACCATGGGATAAGAAATCTTGACAATGATGAAAATGGGCCAAGGGATCGGATCCATGGAACGATCACTTAGGTGGTATCTGCCACATCATATGGCACAAGTGATGAGGTGCCATGTGGTAGTGAGGTAGATTTTAACCACGAGAGTCCGACAAACTTTAGGAGGCCGTAACTTTTGATCCTGAGCTCATAATTGAGCATGGTTATAGTCATTGGAAAGATATTTATGAGTAGAAGATGATGATACACTCAGGAAGTGGTTTTGAGATAGTCAATAAAAGAGAAAATTATAATGCCCCATCCATTAAAAGGATAATTAGGGGGTTGGGTGTGTTAAAGTGGTATCAAAGAAGGAAACAACACTTGACCTGCTCAGGCTCATGAAAGAGTTGAATAAATTTTATTAGAGAAATTTTAAGGGGGAGGTCACCCTACCCTATCTAATGACCTAAAAGTTTGATTTCCCAATACTATAGGTATGATGCTAATCTCTTTCCCATAAAACCAAGCCCTATGACCAAGTTCCTATTCCTTTGAGCGCTTTACCACTTTTTACCAAGTGGTATTTCTCCTTAGTGTAGCGGGAGGTCGAGAGGTACAATGAAACAACCCTCAAGAGTGTCATTGTGGCTTTAGTAACCACCATGTGTCCCATAGTGGGTTTTATGATACTACCAACACAGGGTAATTATTTGTTAATTCCCATGTAATTTAAGTTTGCACCATTCAATCTGAACCATCAATATTTACATGTGATCTGTGATTAGTTAAATGATACACAACGATGTGAATTGTTGATCTGATCGTGATCATTATCATGATTATAACTTACTCCGTCGATGATTTGATCATGAGTTCCATGATCCAACCATGTATATTGATCGATATTTTTATTTGATGGTCCCTGAGTCACTATTTTAGCTAGCATATGGATTTCAATGAGTTCCTCAGTGGGGAAAAAATAATATCCAAATCTCAAGACTGATGATGCTCCTGCATCACTATCCATAACAACTTATTTAAATTTATTATTGAAATGAGGGATGAGACAATATGTTGTTTTTACATGCCTAAATATGAAATGTATGTTGTTGTTATATGCTAAATGACGAAGCTAATTTCACCTTACAACTTATAGGTATTGTTCATAAATTAGTGTATAATCAACTAACAAGAAATGTTGTTATCAACACTTAAATAGTCACTGGACAAAAAGGAAAATCTATAAGAGAAAATGATGGTGACATATCATGAGATGGGAGAAGGATACCATAACAAAGAAGAAGAGTCTGATGAAAGGAGAGTGGTCAAAACCCATCCAAATCTAGTTGAGACCATGAGAAGTCTCATGGTAGGGATACAAAGTTTTAAGGCTGATAACAATAGGCTTATGAAGGGATAAGAAAATAAAACTGAAATAAATGTAGTCTTGCTAAAAATCTCGTCTGATATACAAAGATACTTGCAGCATGGGCTAAAAACTAGTAATATGGACAAACATCAACCTGAGAAAACCTAGATTCCACCTGAGATACAAAGGCATGGTTCTGAAAGTAGAAATGTAAGAAGAAGCACTCCCAAGAAGGATCGACATGGAGCCAAGGGGAATTCCAAAGACAAGGGATCATCTGAAGATTCCTCTAGTGAGGGAGCAAAAATATCCAAGGAACTGTCCAAAAATGAGACTGGTTCACATTCTCAGAGGAAAATAAATACAAGGAAACTCCAAGAGAAGTGACCCTGAATAATTTAAGAAATCCAAGCCACCTACTTTTGATGGGGAATCATAAAGGGGGAAGAATAATAATCTTGGATACTTGGTTTGAATAAGTACTTCAGAGTTCATGACTACTCTGAAGACTTGAAGGCTCGAATAACCATATTTGATTTAATGGAAAAACCTCTATCTAGTGGGAGGACCTTAGAAATGTAAATGGAATCCATGAGAAGGAGATTTCTTGGGGAAAATTTGAAATATACTTCAAGAAGAAGTACCTTTCTCAAAGGTACTATGATGAGAAGATTAAGAATTTCTATGAAATCAAACTAGGACAACTCTCCATAGATGAATACATCAACAAATTTCTATAGTTTCTGAGGCATGTTCCCTATATAAACAAAGAAAATACGAAGATGCATTGATTCCCTAGAGGGATTCAATAATGCTTCTAGAAAAGAATCGATTTTGATGAACGTAAAACCATGGAAGATGCCATTAAGAAGGCTAGGTACTTCTATGAACAATTCAACCACAAGGAAAAATATCCCAAGGACTGCAAGAAGGAGGGTAAACTTGGATTCAATAAGAAGGGCATTAAACCCTCAAGGTTTACGAATTATGGGAAGGGTTCTAAGATGAGCCTTCCCACTAAAAGTGTGAATCAATAGAACTTTCCATCTCATAGTGGAAATAAAACCTTTGGATCAAACTCGAGAAGGAATGATACTACAAAAAGAGAACCATTGAAATGTTGGGGATGTGGAGAAGAACATATATTGAGGGACTTCCCTCATAGACATCTAGACAATAGGAGATTCTACAACGTCCAGTAGTCTACCATGGTTAACGATGTGGCCAAGAGTATACCACAAATTCATGCAACTTTGGATAATATACAAACAAACCACCAAGCCTTAGTGGCAGAAATGGAAAGTATGATTACCAACCATCTTGTTTCTATTATAATTGACCCTAGTTCTAATTTGAGTTATGTTTCCCCTCAAAATGTTGAGAAATTAAATTTATAACAAGTGAAACATGATAAACCATGGCTGGTACAATTGGTCACTATAACAAAGAGGAAGGTAACAAAGGTCATACACCAACATGAAAATTCATTATGAATGGGATATCTACTCAAGAAACCCTAAAAATACTCCCCTTAGGATCTTATGACATACTGGTTGGAATGGAATGGTTGGATGCCCACAAAGCCAAGTTGGATTATTATAGAAAAAACATTAGAGTGTGAAGATGAGTGTAAGGTACCCGATCTATTATAATAGTAGAAAACATAAATATTGAAGAGAATAACAATAGAACAACACAATATATGAAACCTCAACACCAAAATAATACCTTAATTGATAGGAAACACCATCCCCCTAAAAACAAAAACTTTTCCTCGAGACTTGAGATGAGGAAATTGTTGAATAATGGTAGCAGGCTCCCAGGTGGAATCTTTTGGAGTTGTATCTTTCCACTACACTAACACTTCCTAGATGGTTCTCTGGCAAAGACAACACTCAAGCTAGTCCAAAACTGCTTGGGGATGTAACCAAATGGAACCTTCTTCATCCAACTTAGGGAGATGGGTTTGAGTTTGGCACTTAGTTCCAATCACCTTTAAGCATGAGGCATGAAAAAAATGATGGAGCTTAGAATCACTGAGTAGAGCTAACTGGTAGGCGATGAACAACACACGCTTGAGAATGACATAAGGACCATAAAATTTGGGAGAAAGCTTCTAACAATGGTCAACTTTGAGTGAAGTATACTTATAAAGCTGAAGACCCAGAAACACTTGGTCCCCTTCAACAAATTGACGTTCAAAATGTCCTTGATTAGTTTGCTGCTTCATGCAATTTTGGGCCATCACCAAATTGTCTTTGAGGGTACGAAGAATGGCCTCGCGTACTATAAATTGTTTGTCAACCTCCTGAACCTTAGAGACACATGGAATGTATGAGATAACCGATGGTGTCTTTTGTCCATATATGCTTCAAAAGGAGTCATGCGAGTCGCTGTATGGTAAGATGTGTTGTACCACCATTCAACTAGTGGTAAGCATTGAGCCCACTAATGTTGATGGTCATAAGAAAAACACCTTAAATATGTTTCCAAACACTTGTTTACAATTTTAGTTTGGCCATTAGTTTGGGGATGATAGGTGGTACTGAGATGTAATTGTGTGCCCTGTAGCTTGAACAATTCTTGCCAAAAATTGCTGGTGAACATGGGATCCATGTCAAAGAGAATAGAATACGACATGCCATGAAGTTTGAAGATATTATCCATGAAAACTTGGGCCACTATGGATGCGGTGAAGGGATATTCCAGAGCACATAAATGAGCATATTTGGAAAGATGATCAACCACCACCATGATGATTTTCTTGTTTCCATATTTAGGGAGGCCTACAATGAAATCCATAGAGATATCCTGCCAATTAGAAGGGGGAATTAGAAGGGGTTGGAGTGTGCTAGGGGATTTGAATGTTTCTACTTTGTTGCTTTGACAAACATCACATTCATCCACAAAGGTGCAAATGTCCTATTTCATACTATCCAAAAAAAAAAAATGTTTGGCCCTTGTTGATTTTTCAATAGTAAAGGTTTCAGCATGAAGTTTATTCCATTTTAGCATTTTACTAAAACCATAAATAATTTTGTTGCAACAACCAAAATCACAAGAAGAAACACCATGCAAAAGTACACAGGAAGTATCCTGGGACCTTTTCAACAAGGGAAGAAAACCCGACCAATCCTTTTCTATATTCTTCAAGAGAAATACCTCCACCACCAAGAAAACCTAGCACACAAGAGTGTGCTCACAAACCCTATAAGAATAGCGCCCAAGAGAGGTGTACACTTTTCCCAAGAAGATGTACTTGATGAAATTTCCAAACTCACTCTTTAGATATGATTCCTCAATGGGGAATTTACCTTTACTTATATTAGATTGAACAATTGGGTGCCCTGTAGCTTGAACAATTCTTGCCAAAAATTGCTGGTGAACGTGGGATCCATGTCAGAGACATTAGAATGAGGCATGCCATGAAGTTTGAAGATATTATCCATGAAAACTTGAGGCACTATGGATGTGGTGAAGGGATGTTGAAGAGCACAAAAATGAACATATTTGGAAAGATGATCAATGACCACCATGATGGTTGATTTATTTATGGATTTAGGTAGGCCCATAATGAAATCCATAGAAATATCCTGCTAAATAGAAGAGGGAATTGGAAGTGGTTGGAGTGTGCTTGGTGATTTGACTATTTCTCCTTTGTTGTATTAACATACATCACATTCAACCACAAAGGTGCGAATTTCCTATTTCATACCATCCCAGAAAAAAAGAATGTTTGACCCGCTTATAGGTTTTGGTAAATCTTGAATGCCCAGTTGTGAGTGAAGCATGAAACTCAGAAAGCACCATGGATTTAAGTTGTGGATGTTTTCTTAACTATATATGACCTTTGTAACGAATCTCATTTTTGTGCTAAGAGTACCTTGGAGAAGCTAGAGAATGTTCTTGCAATTGTTAGATTAGGCTAGATATTTTGGGGTCTTGCATCCATTCTTGGTGAACAACTTGGAGCCAATATGGTACAATGAAGGAGAGGGAAAAGAGGGACCCTTCTTCTTCATATTTTCGGGAAAGAGCATTGACCACCACATTTTATTTCCCCTTCTTGTAAATGATCTCATAATCATATCCAAAGAGCTTGCTTACCCATTTTTTTTGCTCTGGGGATGAAATTATTTGTTCCAAAAAATACTTGAGGCTCTGGTGATCAATTTTAATCTGGAAGCGTTGCCACAATAACTAAGGATGCTAGAGATCCATGACATGCAAAATAGCCAACATTTCCTTTTCATAGATTGATTGGCCCAAATGTCTATCTAAAAGTTGTTTGCTATTGAAGGCCAAAGGCCGACCGTCTTGCATAAGGACTACCCCAATTCCTTTGCCTGAAGCATCACATTCCAAGACAAAAGTCTTGGTGAAGTCGGGAAGTGCTAGGATAGGCATCGTGCAGAGAGCCTCTTTCAAGGCATGGAAGGATTGATCAGTTGCCAGATTCCAAGTGAAGGCATTATTTTTAAGGAGAGTAGTGAGAGGTGCTGCAAGTTTGCAAGTTTGCCATAATTCTTAACAAACTTGTGATAATAACCCGTTAAACCTAGAAAACAACACAAGATCTTAATAATTTTAGGGCAAGGCCAATCCTGCATAGCTTCAATTTTCTTAGGATCCACCCTTTCACCATCCTTTCCAACAATATGACCTAGGTACTCCACTTCTGAGGCTCCAAAGGCACATTTATATTGTTTGAGGAAAATTTGGTGCTAAGAGAGTAGATGGAGAACTTGACCCACATGGGCAAGATGGGATGTCAAAGTTTTAGTATAGATGAGAATATCATCAAATAAAACTAAGACAAAATGATGGACAAGAGGAAAAAAGACATAATTCATGATACTTTGGAAGGTGGAGGGGGAATTACACAAGCCAAAGGGTATGAAAAAGAAATCATAGTGACCCTCATGAGTTCTAAAGGAAGTCTTGGGAATGTATGCTTCTTTCATACACATCTAGTGGTAGCCAGAACAAATATCAAGTTTAGTAAAGTACTAAGCACTACTCAATTCATCCAAGATATCATCAATGACATGAATGGGAGACTTGTCTTTGACGGTGAGTTTTTTGAGGGCATGAAATTTAGGACACACACACCGAGTACCTTCTTTCTTGAGTACCATTACCATAGCAAAAGAATAGGGGTTGGTACTAGGACAAATATCACCTTCTTTGAGCAAATCCTACATGATTTTCTCAATTTTATTCTTCTAGACAAAGGGATGATGATAAGGGTGAAAATTAGGAGGAATATTGTCGGGGACAATGGGATTGGAATGATCATGAACACCATAAGAAGGGGGAAATCCCTGGGGAGTGGAAAAAACAATTTGGTGTTTGGATATGATAGATTGGAGGTTAGGATGCACAAAGGGTGTCTCAACGACTTGAATGGAATGGAATTGGGTAATAATACTTGAATAACCTTTTTTGAGAATATTTTCCATTCTACGGGAACCAATGATCTTAGAGGAACCTGTTGTGATTCCTTAGAATTGATATTGTTTTGCATCATGATGGAATTGCATGGTTAAGTCCTTACAATCCATGAGAATAGGGAATAGAGTGCATAACAATTCAAATCCTAACACAATGTCACAACCACCAATGTCGATGGAAAACATATGATATTTCATATAGTACTTGCCAATTTGAAGATGTACATTTCACAACGCCGACCACATTTCACGGAACCACCATTGGCTATCATTATTTGAAAATTGTTGACAACATGAATATACTAATTGGTTTCCTAGGCAATGTGGTGGTGAATAAAATTATGGGTGCTTCCATTGTCAACAAGGATGATGACTTTCCTATGCTTAATATAGCCAATGAGCATGAGGGTTTGGGGAGTAGAGAAGCTTGTGAGGGCATGCATTAAAATTAATGGTTCAACTTTTGGTGGGTCAGTAGGATGAGTAGTAGCATCGGGAAAGGGTAGCTCTTCAATAGGGGGATCTGGGGATTTCTCTTCAACAAAATCCTTTGAAATGACCATAAAAATATTTTTTTCTTACACTTTTTCCCGAGAAAATATTTTTCATCGCAATTCTAGAAAATACCCTTGAGTTGACATTCATCCATTTCTTCCTGAGTTAATTTCTGGACCTTGAGGGGAGTGGAAGGGTTTTGTGAGAAATATTACCCTATGGATATATTAAGCTCCCCTTATCCAGGTTTTCTTCAGCTACGACATAATAGAGAAAATGGACACTAACATCCCTTGATTTTGTCTATTTACATGTGAAAATGAGAAGAGAGAAAAGGAAATAAAGCTGCACTTTATTCGAAGGTTGTCCTTGTTGTTCCTTGTTTCTCTAGCATTGGATCTAGTCCTATATTGATCACAGTATTCCTACACTTAAAAATAATTATCTCCCTCTTACACTACTTGCAAAAAGTTAGATGAAAGTAAATCTAACTAGATGAAACAAGCATGCCATTCATATGTAAACTAAATAAGAAAAAATTATTGGAATAGGCCAAGCTTATATTCATGATAAATAATGGACAACACTTACAATCATTTTGATTTTGAGAAATCCTCCTTCAATGCTTCTCCTATCTATCCCCTGACAATATACTGACGAATGAACCAAAGATTTGATATGCTTCAAACCTTAATTTCATCTAAGCTCCTTCACTCTTGAGAGACCTTGTTTATATAGAGGCTTTAGGAGGTTTAACCAACTCAGAGTATCAAGGGAAGGTTGAGATATTTCCTCCATAAGTTAGGATTGATTACCCAAAAAGGAGAGACTTGATCTTATGAGTCATCCTTCGATCCTATCAACCATAAGAATATCATAGTCAACCCATAGAATATGGTGGGATTGGTTAAAACCACCCTAACAGGACTGATGCTCCCTCTATTCCTAGCAAGAGGCATCAGTGATGCTCCCTACTAGTCTAGAAAGGGGCGTCACCCAAGGATTGAACCTCCCCAAGCCATGGAAGGGGGGCATTAGTGCTCCAACTAAGCAAAAAATAAGGGGGAATGATACATGTTCAACCTCTAGAAAATGATTTTTTCTTCTCTTTGATAACTAGGGAACATGGAAAAAAAATTTCCATGGTGTCGGAGATGCAAAACCAAGGCGTGACACTTAGATGTGAAAAATTTTCATGTAATATATTTCCCCCTAAAGTGTGAGGTTATAAAAACACTGATGGTCGAACCACTTTACCAAATGATGTGCACTAGGGGTGCTGGAATAGGAGAGCCGAATGGAAGATGGAAACAATCATCAAACAACATATATATGAATTATCCTGAGGTAGTCATACCCATTCTTGTTACAAACTGGACTTAAAGCATGGTCAGCAACCAATACACTACGGATCCATTAAAGCATTGACTAAGGGTATGGCCACCATACATACAATGCAGATCCATACCTCCTTAACTCGATCAAGTTGTAGCCATGATATTTTACATAGTGGAGCTACAATATGTCAACAACATAGCCACAAACCAATACAAATTGGATCTATGTGACAATGTATATTAGTAAGATTACTCTCCGTCACAACCTAGGTTGGGCACATTAACACTGGTAGGTGCCAAAAAGGTTCCCAGGTTTTTCATCCCGATCCTGAATGAATATGATTCTAACCATGTGAATACATGTGTTGATGTTTAACATGGTAGAAACCACTTTATTACTGATCATTAAGGTATATGGTTAACACGTGCGAGGGAAATCACTAATAATGTCAATAACTCCCAAGGCACCTTAGTGAAATCTAACAAATGTGAATTAATGATCTGAAGTCGAACATTCATAAGAGTCTTCTGATCAGAGGCCAATGATGTAAACTCACTGTCAAAATTGATGAAACCTGCCATTGAGGCATGCAGGCTCCAAGGCACTAATTGGTTTCTATGTATGACTACTGGATAATGTGTTGAAGTCAATAGGAATGGACTCATCGAAGGAGGTCCATGATGTATCCCCCATCATCAACATGGAACTGATTAGGATAGTGATTTGATATGATAGACAAAACATGGACAGACTGACACATGTATCAAAAGGATAATACTGCAGGGGTTGATTAAGGTCGAGAATTCCCTTGAAAATTGCACGGCATGACAAGTGACTTGAAAACATTGACTCGACGAGTACCAAGAACATAATGTGATGAAAACCAAAGGTTCTCTTCAAAGGAGTTGAAAGAGTATGACAACATATGAAATTGGTATGGCTCATAGACAAACATATTACCCAACTATAAGAAGAATGCAAACATGTGCCATGTTCAAGGGTGACTAAGAACAATTGTCGTAATGTTCCAAAAGCTTGACCCACTTCCCAAATAACCTCGCCTATCCAGATAGATGAGTACCTCTTTGTTTTTTAATGAGCTTGAGGAGGATAACAAATGATCAGTATAACTCACCTTCGGTAAGTTCCTATTCACACATTTAACAAACTTGAAGAAGTAAGGGTTCGATCCCATATGGGTCCTTCAATGAATAATTTTATAAGGGTTCGATCCCATATGGGTCCTTCAATGAATAATTTTACGAGTCCAGAGAAGGTAAACTCGATAGTTTTTCATGTTTAGGGAGTTTGAAAAGAACTTAAAGGAAAGTCCAAAGTTGACTTTTTCGTAAATTTTAGTCCCTCAGGCCTAAAAAAGTATAAAAAATACGAGAGAGAACTATTCTCACCAAAGTGGTTAGAGTATTCCTTTTTCATAGTTATTCTGATGTGACCAAAAAAGGGTTAAACTATCTCTCGACAGACGATGTGTCATTGTTTTAAGATCTCGAATAAAGTCTAAGAATGCTCTTCAAAGATGAGGTTGCCAAAGTGTTATACTTCCTAGTAACCTTCCAAACATACCATGTCTAGACAAAAAGAGTGTGAGAGATATTCATAGAAATCAACAAAAATCATAAAACTAGCCCTTTTTAGCATCATTTAGTGTGAAAGTGGACAAAAATGAACTAGATAAATAGATCGGAAGA
>CBVK0103921778.1:0-14433 GCA_900067695.1 Picea abies | reverse complement strand
CTCACAAACACATGGGGAACACTTCCCAAGGTACATAATCTCAACACTTCTTCATGCAAAAACAGCTCCAATAAGCTTCCAACATCACCTACTATGGCTGCCCTCAAGCTCCAATGTTCTCCACTCCCGTGCAGCTCCAAAAACTGCATGCAAAAACTGCCCACAATGGCCACTAAAATTTCTCTTTTACCCATGAGTTTTGACTCACAATCCCCAAGGTTGGTTGTACTTAGCCCCCATGCTCTCATAACTATGGGATATGACCTTTCCCACCAGCCCCTTTTACATGTTTTTAATGATTGGGCCCTCATACACTCAAAGAAAATTAGAAAGGTTCACTCAAAGTAAGGTTTTTTAGGAAAGTGGGTTGGAATTAATTCCCATGAATAATTCACCTCCCTTGGACCCCTTTCTTAGACATTCCTAGACATTCCCCTCTCTTGTGGAAACTTAGCCCCCAATTACTCTGTCCGTGTCCACACGCAATCAACGTCACATTTATTTTTTTATTATGATCGTATACAATGTTTACAAATTACATATTCGGGCCCGCGACCACACATTGTATTTAATTACACATCGCTAAAACGGGGGTGTTACATCACACTCCATCTTCACATTATTTCAATGTATATGATCACTATGTGATCCTTCATTTCAATGTATCTCATGGGTTTCTCTTGCGCCTATTATATCCAAGAGGTATGGAGGAATTACATCCCAATAATACATGTGGGATAAATGTAATTTCACCTCTTTACATAATCAATGATAACAAGAGTATATTACATAATTATGCAAGTAGGATAATTATTTCAGAAGCAACTGTATCCCTTAGGATATGAACAAGATTCCTATTAAATATCCTATTATATTGAAGAGAAGCATAGGTGGTGAATGGTATCATTTCCCAAATCACAGAAGTTGTCGCCACACAGTTTTGCTGAAAATTGAATTAGGGTGGTATGACCCTTTCACAATAAGACAATTCTGTTCAATGCTTCGTAGCTTGTATAATCTTGTGTTGTCAACCATTACAGGTTCAGGAATAGAGAATCGTGAGAAGGCATTACAAGCCAAAACAAGGACAAGCTTTTCCATAAAATGCTTAGAGGACAAAGCATTTTTGAAGGGATAGGCAATATAATGAACATAAATAATAAGTAAACATCAAATAAAATAATAATAATAATAATAAATGAAGTGACACATCCTAGCTAAAGGACATGATCTATCAACCATTGTGACTAGTCAATGCATATAAATACACTGATGCATGACATTGTAATCTACTCAACATTCTATCGTATCTATTATTCATTATTCAATTATAAATACTTGTCATATATGGATTTCAACCTATTGTCCTTCTTATGTTGGGGATTTCTCGGTAAATGAACTTTGTTCACTTCATGGATATGGGTTGCTTCAATCAATCTTCACCTTGGTTGTCAATCTTTGTTCAAAACCATTTCTATTCAAATAACTTTATGAAAATATTAAAAACCACACTTTTTGAGTTGTTAAATGAGCAACTGCTGACAGAATGAGTTGTTCAATGCAATGCTCTTTTATAGGCTTACAACTGACTGTTCGATGCAATGCTCTTTTATAGGCCTTCTTTTAGGAATTGCCTTCTTGTTTTATGAAATCTTTTACACCACACTTTATGCTTGTTGTACAAACACATTACTGAAAATGGTTGGGGCATACCAGAGAACTTAGTCGGGAGTTTAATTTTCATTTTGTAGCTAAACTAAGTTTTCAACATTACACTAATTCAGAATCAATTTGTTTTCCTTTTTGAAAAATAAAATGTCGCTGATATATATGTAAAAGAAGTTTTAGATTTCTTCATTTTCTAGGTTTGCTTGCTCTATTTACAAATTACAGTTTAAATTTAGTTCTGTTTGTTGGTGTGGAAGACTTGTTAATACACAACATCCTTTTTCAGGACATGGCAATTGATGCAACCACTACTGTGGGCGTTGATCTTGGCAATGGGTTGCGTGAAGTTGATATCAAGAAGTATGTTAAAGTTGAGAAGGTTCCTGGAGGCCAGTTAGAAGATTCAAAGGTTCTCAGGGGTGTTATGTTTAACAAAGATGTTGTAGCACCTGGAAAAATGAGGAGAAAAATTGTCAATCCTCGAATCATTCTTTTGGACTGTCCGCTTGAGTACAAAAAGGGAGAGAACATGACAAATGCAGAATTAATTAGAGAAGAGGACTGGTATGAACGTGGTTATATACATAATTCTTTTTGATATTTGCTGCATGATCTGCACATAAATTAGAGGATATTGTAGACTCTCTTAGGATTGCATTATGGTTTTTAAACAATCTTAATTTTATAGGATTAATTTGGTAAATTTCTATGCAATAGACTAATATTGTTTTGTTATGGGTAAATATCTTGTCATTGTTCTTTACAGTTTCTTTTATATTTGATAAAGTACAGCTTTTGCACAGGCTTCTAAAATACGAGTATTTTAATCATCAATGTAATTGATTCTGAAATAGTAATTGTGTTTTGAATTTTTTTTTCTGATTTTTAGACCCATGAAATCATTGAAGATATTTAAATTGAAAAACGAATTTTGATGATCAACAAGAAGCATATGTATGTGGGTCACTTTTAAGTAAGACATTCCTTGGGTTTTTGGATTTGGATTTTTTGCAGGGGTGTTCTATTGAAGATGGAAGAGGAGTATATTGAAAAGATATGTATGCAAATTTTATGTTTCAAGCCAGATCTAGTAATCACTGAAAAGGGGCTTAGTGATCTTGCTGCTCACTACTTGAGTAAAGCAGGAGTTAGTGCAATCAGAAGACTAAGGAAAACGGATAACAATAGAATTGCTAAAGCTTGTGGAGCTACGGTTGTAAACAGACCAGAGGAACTGCAAGAAAGTGATGTTGGAACTGGGGCAGGATTGTTCGAGGTCCAAAAGATCGGGGACGAGTATTTTACTTATATTGTTGAGTGCAAGGATCCGAAAGCTTGCACAGTTCTTCTGAGAGGTGCCAGCAAAGACCTATTAAATGAGGTTGAACGCAATTTGCAGGTAATCTTGTTATAAAATATTCTTCATTTCTCTGTAACTCTTTTCTGGTATTTCAAACCTTCTGAGTCATTGCACATACTGAAATGAGTTGTGTTTTCTTCTGAGACAGGATGCCATGTCTGTAGCCCGAAACATGATCAAGAATCCAAAGCTTGTTCCAGGTGGTGGTGCAACGGAACTTACAGTATCAGCAACTTTGAAACAAAAGAGTTCATCGGTTGAGGGCATAGACAAGGTGCGATATTGGTTTGTGTTGTACAATTAGAAAATTTAAGCCTCTTATATTTATTTTGAAGTAATCTCAAAAGCTTTATTTCCATGTTGAACAGTGGCCTTATGAAGCCGTGGCTTTAGCTTTTGAGGCAATTCCCAGAACTTTGGCCCAGAATTGTGGCGTGAATGTCATTAGAACCATGACAGCATTGCAAGCAAAGGTGGATATCTGATTTGAAAATGCTGTTCAACTTCAAATCTTTAACTGAATTAAGAGTTAGTTATAATCGTCATATTTAGTAGCTGTAGCTACTTATATGCTTGCTTTGTCCATTTCTTTTTGTGCCCTTTCTGATGGCTTTTTGACAGTTTTATTAGTTGAGCTCTGATTTGTTCTTTATTCTTGTAGCATGCGAATGGGGAAAATGTATGGACTGGGATAGATGGTAACACAGGAGCAATCACTGACATGAAAGAACGTGGGGTATGCAATTTGAACAGATGTTTTAGATCTTTCTAAAATTATGTAGTTTGTGTACATGCTCTGATGATTATTTTCTTGTGCAGATATGGGATGCTTATAATGTGAAGGCCCAAACCTTCAAAACAGCCATTGAGGCAGCCTGCATGCTTCTTAGAATTGATGACGTTGTAAGTGGAATAAAGAAGAAACAAGCTCCAGGCAGTTCAGCACCAGCAAAACCTCAAGTAGAGGATGAAAAGGACGTTGACAGTGAGCAGATGATTCCAGAATAATGAGATACCTATTTACGATTAAGTCAATCTTGTCAATTCCAGCAATGTTTATTATACTTAAATGATGATGCTTCTGTCAAGAGTAGCCACACTTATTAATGAATTCAAGTGGCATGTCCAAGGAATTCGTTTTGAAATGACGAATGCCAGCGAGGGAAAAGGGGTGGGGGTGTGTGTGTGCGTGATTTTGCGAGTACATTGCAAATTTCCAAGGGGTTTTGTTCTCTAATTTTGACTTGCAGATGGGCGGTAAGCATGCATTTATTTTATACTGTAACTTATTAGAGTCGAAAGAATAATTACAGTATCTGGCCTACTGCTGCTGTCATTTCATAGAACATGAATTATTTTTGCACAGCGTTAACGTTTTTGCCCATGGAAAAGCCAGAATACACTTTAAACAATGTATTTCAGTTTTTTTGGGAACGAGTTCAAAGAATCCGATGTCAAGAACTTGACAAACAGTATAAAAAGAAAGTTTCTTACAGGAAAAAACTTTTATTTTCCGAGTGATATGGATGATACCTATTCCCATAAATACCTTGACTATTTCCGACCGTTGATATATATTTTATTTTATATTAATTATTTACTTTTCATGCATGTTTCCTATTTAAATAGGGCTGGATTTATATTAGTTTTTTTTTCATGTTTTATATATATATAAACCTCGTTGAAATCCCCATAATATAACATCTAATATATAAAAATAACATCTTCGACCAGGAAAGTATATATAGTATATATTTTATTTTCATTTTATTACTGCTATGCACGTAACACATTTCTCAGTTCGAAATTGAAGGACACTCTAGCCTATTTCCTTTACATACAAATGTAAGAGCCCTTACTTTTCGAAAGTCGTAAACGTATTAACTTAGCATTTGACTTTTTAAATTCATAAACGTATTTCTTCCACTTCAAGATGTGCCAGGGCACTTCTTAAAAACATAAACGTATCAACTTTTATATATATAATATATAATATGACGTTATATTAATATTAATATTATGACGTTACTATTCCAGAAAGCGCATGATTTAGATTATTATAAATGGTGAAGTTTAGAAAGCACGTGATTTAGATTATTATAAATGGTGAAGTATTGCATATAGTCTGATTTAGGTGATTTAGATGGTTATGAATGTTGAAGAATTGAATGTAAGTTATATTTAAATTTTGATGTTGAAGTGTTGAAAGGCCTTTATACTCTAGTTCCTTATTAACTTCTACTCTTAATACTAAAAGGTGTGATTTAAATAATTATGAATTCTTAATACTAAAAAGCGTGATTTAAATAATTATGAATGGTGAGGTATTGCATATAGTGTGATTTAGATGGTTATGAATAATGAGGAATTGCATCTAGGTTATATTTAAATTTTGATGTTGGTTAAAGGGCCTTTATACTCTAGTTCTCTATCAACTTCTACTCCTAACACTAACACCGAAGGTTGTCTCAAACAAGTCTTACTATATGCTCTTTGATTTAACCCTCAAAACAACCCTATCATTGTCAATATTGATTTTTGTGTTAACATTATGTATGAAATGAGTCCAAATTTTAAAACATTCCATATAAAAATAAAAAAAATACAGAAAATGAATATTTAAAACAATTTATAATTACATTAATTTGTTTAAATAATTATATACAATTTATAATTATATTTAAAATAATTATAATTACAATGTGGATGGTTAACATTCCATATAAAAATAAAAAAATACAGAAAATGAATATTTAAAACAATTTATAATTACATTAATTTGTTTAAATAATTATATACTAAGCAAATGCAATGCAAGATAACTGTTGAATTATGGAGGCAATTAGAGCAGTGGAGCATAGATTTATTTTACTTGGAGTAGGCACAGGCCCTGTTGAATTGGCATGCAATGTAGGAAATGCTTCAACAGTAGTCTAGGCAGAGTGTACAGTGACAACTTTTAGACGAGCTAGGAATGTAGCAATGCAGATCTGGTAGTGTAGTTATTAGTGTCAAGTTCCAAAGAAGTAAGTGAGGAATGCAAAATCAATCTAAAGTGTAGCTATTTGATATGGCTAATGTATTTATATAGAGGCATAATGTGTATTGACAGAAGAAATATAAGTATCCTAGAGTAAGAGGCAAGTCGTCCTTTGCCTTTCTTTATTTCAGGATTGTCTTCTTTGCCTTCTATTTCACGGTTGTTAAACCATATACAAGGAAAGGAAGGGGGGTTTACACCATGACCAAGTGCAGAGAGAGCTAGTTTGAGAGCAAGAACATGGCAAATTCATTAAAGCCTTCCCACTGTACACTCCCCTCTCGATTTCCTATACAATGTTTTCTTTGTGCTCTTCGTGAATCAAAGTTCTGACCTTTGTCTCACACAGAACACCTATTATCTGTGTTTGTATGCAAATAAGCTTCAATTTGTGCAAAAATTCGAGAGCTGCAAGCCTCTAAAAGATAAATGGCAACAAAAATTTACTTTCCGGTGCTTTGCCCCATAATGTGTTTTCTGATGGGCATCTTTAGTGTCTTCAAAATCTTGGGAACATTGCTATTGTCTTGGACAATGGTGTGAAAATTAAAGTGTGTAGATACATTTGGCATGAGACCCGGTTTTGCTTTCGTAGAGCACTATCAGGAGGCTATGTCAAATTTGTGTTCATTGCGATTACTAAGTTTCTTTTGTTCAATAACATTTCTTTGTACTGATCCATTACATCTATCTCATAGAATAGCTTGCTACTTTTCATTTAGAAATTCACATTTATGTTTGAGCATTGTAAAGAACGGTGGTAAAGACTTAAATTACACAAAAATGTAAATATTTTATTTTTATTTTTTTCATTCGTCATATTGAAGTATCAACTTGAGAAGACAATTCACAAGATAATTGAAAGAGAGATGTCGAGGCTTTTTTAATTTTTATTACTTTGCCATTTCAACCTTTGCATATGAGGCAATCTTTATCAATTGAGAACATGTTGAGGATGTCAGCTCTAAATAAGAAACCAAATTTCTTTGATATAACTTTGTGGAACTAATTGTCAACAATGATTTTGTCATTGGTGCATTCTATCTCAAATCAAAAAAATGCATGGGAAAGTTGCCTAAAGTTAACTCTCAAATTGTTTAGAATTGCCTAATAGCATTGCAATCTTCTCTGTTAAGCTATTTAAGGTAGGGACATCCTAGCTTTGAATTGTCAAGGAATATTAAATTTTGGGCAAAGTCTTTCGAACTGCTTTTTCAAACTCCTACTATTGTCTGTATTGCTCTCACAAATACTATTGTCTGTATTTCTCTCACAAATACATAAAGAGGTATTTCATATTTTTAAATGAATAGTTAATTTGTATTTCAATTATATTTTAGGGGGAGTTTGTGCATGCTTTACTTTGGTTTTTGATCTTTGTAACAAAATATATTATTTAGGTGTTTTATTTGTTATTATTACAAGTAGATAGTTTATATATATTTCAATTATATTTAAGACTTTGGACATTTTTTAATCTAGCTAGAATTTTATGTAGCAAATAGAGAGATTAGAAAGAAATCGATGTAAACCTTATAAACCAAAACAATCTAGATAAAAATTGAATGAATAAACACTCTTCTTGAGTCCATATTTATTATTAAATTGAGAATATGTATTTTTAATTTTTCTAGGATTCCAAAGCTTTATTCCATAATCAACAAAACCCAAATAAAGCTTAGCATATCTATTAGTAAAATTATTTTTCTCCATGATTTTGGATTTACTTAGTGGACTCCACCTTGATCATTAGTTGCAATATATCAGTATCATAGTAGCTTTTGTCCAGTGCTAGATAGTCTCCCCTTGATTTGGAGTTCCTGCACCAATATTAGCTATAGGAGATTTGTTGCCTCATTTCCACATCTTTGAATATGTTGTAAGGTTATGTAGTCAAAATTGATGATCAATCTAGGTATCGTCTTCAGAGTCGCTAAGAGTCTCCAATGGATCTCTTTGGGTGCATATCCAATGTAGCTATGTCAAGGTCTCCTTCAAAAAACATGCAAGTTACTCCACTAAATTATTGGTGTCAACCCCTATATTGGCTGGATTCAACATTTTTGGTTGAACTTACTCATCTTGAATGCTTCCTCCTATGCCCCACCAATCTAGAATTTCCCCAGTGTCCCCATCAAAATTTAGTTTTAAAAAAAAGGATTCGAGGCCTTTGACAAGGCACTTTCTAAAGAAGTGGACTACACATTATCAATGTCGATGTTGATTTAGCGAAATAACCAATGTTGAACATGTGATCTTCTCATGTTATGCAATGTTCACATTTTTTCCCCCAGGTTTTGGAGTGTATGTTTTCCCTTAGGTTTCTTCCTATTTGTTGAATCAAACTCTGATATGAAAGATCTTGTCTTTAGAAGAGCTTATTTTCATTATAGATGCTCTACCTATAAAATCGAGAAGAATTATCCAATTATAGTTTTATGATTCAATGCCTCAATTCTCTTTTCAACCATCTTTTTATCATCTCATTACTTCTTTGGGCACTGCTACTAGTTCACTTCAATTTACTAGCCACCCATTCCCAATAAGATTCAGCTAAAGGGCATGAGATGAAGATGTGATCAATAGTTTCTTTTGCTTGGATTCATAAAAAACATTGGGAGGGACCATGTAATCCCTTTTTACTTGATTATCCTAGGTAAGAATTCTACGCGAGTATAAGAGCCAATGAAACTCCACTTGGTGATAATCCAAAGTTCAATATCTTCTTCGATATTAGGTCTTTCCTATGTAGTTCTTCTTGGTTAATGAGGTATATATAGGCTTGTCTTATATAGTCCTCCCCCCTCTTGTTAATCACTTGCATCTCACTCCATAGCCTCTATTTGTTTGCCTCTGAAATGATTTCAACCAAGAGCTTTGGGGAGGTGAGGGCCTTGCTGAAATGACCTTGAACATTTTGTTAGGGGGTCTTGTTTTGAACACATGTATAATCCCAATTGATATTTTTGAAATTTTAATTGATATCCATGAAAAATCATTACATATTCCATGTTTCTTCCCAAAACCAAGGTAATTCTTGATGAACTTAAAAAAAGATGAACTTTTGAATCACTACTCAACCTTTCTTCACACTATTCATATATATATATATATATATATATATATATATATATATATATATATATATATATATATATATATATATATATATATATATATATATGATCCGTGGATGTTGAGCTCCATTCATATTCTTCACCTCAACCTAGGTGTATTTTTCTCTCCAAAGTTCTACCCAAAAGGGTCCATTAAAAAGTATGTTCATTATCTTTAGGTTGGAATAACAAGCCCACCCCTTTCCTTGGGTTGGCATATCATTTTCCATGATACAAGTCGTCATTTTTTTTTTCCGTCATTACACCATTGCATAAGAAATCCTTTTAAAGTCTCTTGATATCCTAAATTATTATTTGTGGACCAATAAAGCTAAAAATAATTACATTGTAATTGCTTGAAGTCACAAGGATAGATTTAATTAGAGTGAGTCTTCTTGATAGGAAAATAGTGCAAAAAGCCAACTATTTTTGACTTCCCTCACCATAGATTTAGTTGAAAACTTCCTCCTAAGATAAATTCTGCCTTGAATTTTCCACTTGTGGTATCCCTATGTACAATATATATCAAAATATATATTCATATTTAATAAAAGAATGGATAGATGCATTTACAATAATGATGCAGTGTGTATAAAAACAAAATAAGGGGTGATAAATCACGCCTCTTGAGAAAGGGCGTGGTGACTTATCACATTTTACATTTAATTAATAATATCACTTATTTAACTTAATATTATAACATTACTACATAGATGTAATATATATTTAAGTGTATTACAAGCTATCTTCCCTAAAAATGTTATCTTCAAAGCATGGGGAATAGTTGTTGATGTTAAATTGTTTTTTAATCCGAAATGTATTCTCATCTAATTCATGGTTCCTTCTTGGATGGATTATGAGGACTCACCATTAAATATTGTTTTTAAGAAGAATGGGGGTGTTGGTACTAGGGAAACCTTAGCAGAGCTCTCCTTCAAATTTTTTAGATGGAAGGTGAAATAACTACTAGAAACATAGGCTACTAATATCCCCAAAGGACCAAATGAGATTTGATCTTGAGACCTTTGTGGACTTAGCACAAGAACATCTACCAATTAAGCTAACCCCTTAACACTATCTTACATTTATTATTGTATATATGTATTTTTTTGCAGTCTCTCTATATGAGAAGACTCTTCTTCCTTCTACCTTTAAGTTTGAATGACTAAAATTTTATATTCTTTCTTCATTCACGATTTATGCCCACAATTGTGATGAAACACAATCTTTCTTATTTCTTGGCAATATTTTAACACTTTCTTCTATGGCATATTGTTTGTTTTGGTTGATACTTAATTAAGCACATTATTTATTAAGATATGATGAACATTGTGATGCTTAGATAGGAGATGATGTTATAGACTCATCATTTCCTTATGCGTTACATAGTGATTTCGTTGATGATAATTTAAAGATAGATATATATTGTGGTTCATGTTTTGATAGAAATAATATGATGTTCTTTGGAAAGCTAACTTTGTGCAAGTTTATGTTTCTCGGGACCCACATTGACCTAGGTTAGATGATGGGGGTAGTCCGGAAGAATGTTAATTATGTGGTGGAAATCATGCCTAAGGGAAGGAACTCTTGCTTAATGAGGATGTACAACCTAGACCTAGTGGCTTGTGAGCCCGAAGAGGGGAATATTGACTTGAAAATGCTTACTTAGTTGTTTTAGGGGTTAAAAACCTAAAAGGGATGAGTTCATTTCACCTAATATCCATTATAAGACACTAGCATTTTTTTCTCCTGAGACTAATTTCACCCCAAGTGTTAAAAAAGGGGGGAATGTGGAGCTTATGAGGTTTTCTTAGGAGTGAGATGTCACTTTGTGAAAAAATAGAAAAGGAGAAGCTTGTCTTGTGTGAGGGGGATGGATTCTAGCTAATGGTTGTGATTTTTTCCTTGAGATAGAGGATTGTTAAATATTTCATTTTGATAAGAGCTGTTTGAAAACTGCCTAGACATTTCCCGAGTGGGTAGAGCTCGGAGCCCACTTGCTACAACAACTCTCTTCAAGTGTATTTGTGAGTTTCTCTTGCTTCTCCACCGGTATCATAATATCATTATTTCTCCCCCCCATTATTGGATTTGCAAAATTTATTGATTAGTATTTAGATATTTATTTTGAATGCTTTTCATTATTTGCATCTATTATGGTGTAAACGAGGTGCTTACGTGCAAACCTTGTAGTCCTTCCATTTATTATTTTTTCTTTGTTTCACAATGAACTAAGGAAGGGTTGTTTGGTGCACTTGCACACCAAATTACACACACATTAATGTATGCCTATGGTAGCATAACTCTAATGGATAAACTAGGTGTTATAGTTCCTTGGGCGATTGGACCTTGAAACCAAACTAATTATGTATTTGCATGAAATTATAGGATCACTTTTTTTCCTCGATTGATGTGCTAGAGTAGCTTCAACATATCATCAATTCAAAAGCTAGCCTAATTTGTGTATTTTGATGCATTAATGGTTACATATATTAAATATGCATTTATTTTCATGGTCTATTGTTATTCTATTATTGAAGTGCAAGTATTTAGGATTTTCATAGTAATTATTGTTATGACCTTTTGTGATTTTTTTGAAGCTTATTAAAATTTATTATTACATGCAAATTTTATTATTTAGCGTGAAATATTATATTTGGTTTACAACACTCATGTTAGGTAAAACAATATTATTGATGTAGATTGCATGTACCTTTGGGTATATTAGCAGTTCAGGGAATCATAGAAATAAGGAGACTAGAGCACTAGTTGAAGATATACAAAGACCTTATTTCCATCCCATGTGATTTGTATGTAAGTTGATGCACTATTAGTTGCCTCCCAAGGATTAAGCTAGGTGCAATACACACATACATTAGACATGGTGGAACCAACATTGATATTACATGAAGATTGAGTATGTACACCTCTAGTTCATCAACCAAGAGTAAGAATGTGGGGATCGATAAGGGTCATGTCCCTCTCAATGACCATCTAATTCATGATGAATTGGCATGTGAACTTTAGTCATTAAAGAGTCAAGTGGATAAACAATCTTCTCACCCATAGGAAATCAAAGGGATGCTTGAGTCACTAGGAAGGAGACCCTTATCCGATGGAAACTATGACTAAGAACAATCACTTTAGTGCCAAAAGTTGGTATATGAGTTGAGAAAGCAGAAGGAAACAATGTTCAAGTAGAATTGTTAGAAGAGGAAACAAAGTGGTAGCATGGTTGGTTCATATTGAGAGGCACATTTTATTATATGACTTCAATGCCTTGGAGAAGACTAAGTTTTTTAGTTATCAGTTGATAGATGATGCGAACATATGATGGGACCACCTAAAGAAGAAAGAAAAGTGGATGAAGAGCATTTGGAATGGGGTGCATTCAAGAAGCACTTTGAAGATAAGTACCTTGGCAAGATGTACTATTGAAAAAAATAAGATGAGTACTCCATTAAAGCAAGGCAACATGAATAAGGAAAAGTACAAACAAAATTTCATGGAAGTAGATAAGTATTCCCATGGAATTAGTGAACAATCCTAAGTCAAAAGGTTCATCAGAGGGCTCGAAGATCATGTCCAAGACAAGTTTTGAATATTTATGTTGAAGACCCCGTCATAAGTGTTATAGAGGACCAAATTGTGTGGAGAAGAAGCCCAATAGAGGAAGGAATTGAATGACAAATTCAACCAAAGGATTAATCATCAAAAGACCTAGAGGTGAAAGTATGATCAATGGAATTTTAATATGCCAACACCACCCAAATCTAGAGGAGAAGAAAAACCATAGGAGAAAGTAGGGCCTACCAACTCTAGGGTCAAATGTTTCAAATACAAAGGATTTGGACATAAATAATAAGGGAGTTGTGAATCATCTAGAGCTAGAAGGCATTATGGGGAATGTAGTGAAATGAGAGATATTAGTAGTAGTGGAAAATTGTCAAGTGGAGTATTGGGCCTCTTTGATATATTCTTGCCAATATAATCTATGGTTATCCTTATACCTTTTTGATTGACACCAAAAGTATTGACAACTTCATATCCCATATGGTGGTGGTTGATTGTAAGCTCAACACCAAGAAGCTCCAAGATCCACAAAAAGTGCACATGGAAAATGGTGCTAAGAAATGGATCAACTACGTAGTTGTGAGGTGTATGGTAGATCTAGGAGAGTGGACTAGCATAATATGATTTCATGATCTAGTCTTGGGGGATTATGATGGAATATACAAGATTGGTTGGAACTCCACAAGGGAGAAACATAACAACTAAAAATGAAATAGCTATACCCCACAATGGAAGAAAGAGGTAAAGGGTATGATACTTTCATTTACTTGTACATGTCACAAGACAAAGGGTAAAATACACATGTTCACGTATATATGTGGAAACTAGATATCTTGGGGCTTAGGAATTTCCCAAAAAAATGAAGCAAAAGTTCTCGCAACCCTACAAGGGGTAATGGTTCTTTTGGACCAAGGTATTCATGAATTTTTCATTATAGTTTATTATACCATTATCATAAGGTCTCTCTTGAGAGCCAAGACTATTAACCATATGAGGTGACTACACCATATACTCTCCCCGCCCCGCCCCCCTCCTTCCCTCCCATGACCATGTTCTAATTTTGATCTAAGGCTCCTCATTCCATCTTAGGCACCCCTTAATGCATTAATAAGAGTGGACTTCCCCCATCCACGTGGAAAACCTCATGCATGCAAAGGATAGAGGGACTTAATTACATGCATTTTCCCATGCTTCATCATTCACCTACTTGAATGGAAGATGATATCATATTAATTGTCCATTTGATTTTCCTACATGTATCCCAGTGTGTGTTTATTTTTGGTATTGTCTAACAATGGAAATTCTAAGTGAGTGTGGAGTAAGTGGTCGTTCAAGGAGATTATTGGCCATTCATATATGGTTTTTGAATGCAAACCAACCATCCGTAGTTGAGTTGATTGGTTAGAGATGGAAGGTAGGTACATAAGGCTTTGGTTAGTACACATTCCTTCTTCCTAGTCTTAGGAGAGTGTGAAGTCGTAATGTGATTTAGAAGGAAAGGTGAGTCCCTCATCACGATTCATTATCATGTTTTTGTTGCATCCTAGGATAAATGTAAGGGTTGAAAAAATGAATCTATCAATGCGATAATGATGTTGTTGGATTACTGAGAGCGGGGGTGAATCTGTAATAGAGCAATTTAATCCTTTTTAACCATATAATCCAAGTGTTATATC
>CBVK0103921722.1:0-10007 GCA_900067695.1 Picea abies | reverse complement strand
GAAAGAATGTGGGAGTTAACCGTTTGAGTCCTTCGGACTTTGCGAGTTCGACGAATTGAGCGAGTTCACCATAAGGGAGGTAAAACCCTTGAAGTCCTGAAGTCCCAAATCTAGCTATGGGCCTTAGATCTAAGGATGCCTGGGAGCCATCCTGGCCGTCAGATCTGAGGTAGTCAACCCATTGTTTACTACTAAGGGGGAATAGAGAAATAGTAACGCCAAAACTCCTGAATAACTAAGTAGCGAAGTAACGTGGACCGTGGATCTATGGATCCTTCGAGATCCCTCTTGACCATTCGATCAAGGGAAGGTGGGTATTGTATTGAGAGAACTTGGGAATGCACATATTAAGTGAAGGTGTTTCCAAGTGAGGTGCAATAGTGGTATCCTAAGAGGAGGTTGTGAATCGTCGATCTGGGGTCTACATGGATATATCAAAACCATTAGATCTAGGTCATGGTCAACCCGATGCTGACCAACTCTAGGAGATTTCGAGGAGGTTGTGAATCGTCGATCTGGGGTCTACATGGATATATCAAAACCATTAGATCTAGGTAATGGTCAACCCGACGCTGACCAACTCTAGGAGATTTCAGTTGAGGATAGAGTCAACCTCCCGAAGTCCTGAAGCACCATAGTTCATCCTAACTATTGATAGTGGGGGACACATGTCCAAAGATCTGACACTCCAGAAGGATTTCACTCTAGAGATTTTTGTTGGTGAGTACCTTGAAACTCCCAAAGAATTGAAGTAGATCTATTGATATGTGTCAATATATCGGAGTCTTCAGGTGAATGTACTCTGCGAGAAATGAGTGATTAGAAGATTGAAACTCCCAAATGCCGAAATCTCGAAGTGGATCACAGTCATCTACCGTGAAGAGACGCGTGGTGCCTGATCTAGAAATCCAGGTATGGAATACTCTGGAGGAAAGTAGAGGGTGAAAGTGCTAAATTCTCGAAGTAGAATATTGATCATTGATCGATAAGGGAGATGAGGGAAATTGATAATGTCTCGGTTTGGTGCCTGATCTAGAAATCCAGGTATGGAATACTCTGGAGGAAAGAAGAGGGTGAAAGTGCTAAATTCCCGAAGTAGAATATTGATCATTGATCAAGAAGGGAGATGAGGGAAATTGATAATGTCTCAGTTGAAAAGTGTCAAAGTATCTAAGAGGACCAGGCCGATTGATTTGGAGAGGATGCATGGAAAATGATTTTCCACTCTGGGAGAAATCACCCTGGAAAAAGAGAAGGTAATAAACAAATAACTCCCAAAGGTCGGAGAGATAGAGTTCATCTGAACCGTTTTCTTGCGAGGGACATGTGTCAGAAGATCTAACATTCCAGAAGGATTCACTCTGGATATTTGTGTTTTTGCAGAGAATATATAGACTGTTGATCGGAGTAGATGCATGGAATCCGATGTACAACTCTGGGTACGGAGCTCTCTGAAAGAAATGAGAGCTTGAGAACTGAAAATCCTGAAGGCCGGACTCGCGGATGAATCGTAGCCACACATCTGTAGGGACAGGTGTCAGTAGATCTTCCACTCTAGAAAGTAGCTACTGAGGAGGAAGAAAGAGCTCGAGAACTAAAACTCCCGAAGGCCATAGAACTGGAACCAATCGTAATTGTTGGTTTGGAAGGGAGCTACGTGCCGACATATCGGTGAGGTCTAGGAAGGCACGTGAAAGAAATGAAAGGAGGATAGATAGCAATCGTTGATTTAGAAAGGTTAGATCTGATCCGTAGATTTAGAAAGGATGGATCTGAGCCGTCAGTTCAGAAGGACCATCAAGGTCGATGAGATCGAAGGTCTTGTCACATTGTGGGGACCGAAGGTGCACGGACTTTAAAACGTTGAGGGCGGGTCGCAATCCAGACCATGGTTTTGAAGAAAGGACATGTGGAGGCTCAAGGTGAATTGCGGGATGAAAAGTAGTTTGGCTCAAGGTGAATTGCGGGATGAAAAGTAGTTTGGTTTCAAACCACCTTGGTCATGCCCACAATCATGTGGTTTCATAAGGCCATCGCCCAAGGTCACATCAAGGAAGGGGCTTATCAAAAAAGGAGCTAGCGCCCAGACTTTGAGATTTCATAGGTGCAAAAGGGAAGGTTGCATGTACCATTAGACTTGCACCTGGAAGTTGAAATGTTCTATGGTTAATTACAGAGCGAGACCATTAGGGTCTTAGAGAGTCCTTTGGCTCTAGAATCGGAGATCCTTGAATGGGAGGTCGGATTGGTTCCCTGACTTTCCAAGTTAGAAACCATGGATGGAGAATCTTTCCTTAAAGAAAAGTGAAAAATTGTATTCCCTGTCGTGGGTGCGTTACATGACCAATACCAGATCTTCTAGATTAAGTCCCCTAAAGAGTTATTTTAGTGGTTATATTGGTTGCAAGAATCCCCAGAATATAAAGATCAGGTTAAAAATAGATACAGCCAGACTACTCAAATTCTAATGACTCTTCATCACTTAGATCATAATATATCACAAGGAATAGAATTTTTGGTGTAGACTATTATGGAACGTTACATTATTTAGTTTTTTTCATAGAATCATCAAGCCTTTTCAAAGGCCAAAGTAGTATTCAAAGATGGATCCATAGGAACAATGTTGTAGGAAACAACTATGTGGATCAAAGTCCTCTTAGTAGAAGAAGGAATGTTTCTTGTTCCCTTAGGTAACATAGAAACTTAAACTCCTACACTTGAGGGAAGGAAGATTTATAGGAGGATTCATGAGTTGAGTAGTGGAAGAGTCTCCTTGAGGCATGGTGGTTCGTCGAGAGAAGAGTGCACTAGATGAACGAGCTCTATGGAGGGCCCCCATTTCTGAAAATAGGTGGAAGAAATGGATGAGAATAGTGATGAAGAGAATCAATCCATTGTGGGAAGAGATTGGCCTTGATGGTAATCATAGAAAGGAGATAGAAGAGTTGTGGAAGTTGAAGAGATGAGGACGAATGTCCATTCAATGGCTGAAAGACGAAGTGGTAGAATAAGTGAATATCCCCAAGTAAGAAGACAAGAGGGAGAGTGTTCATAAGAGACAAATGATAGGGTAAGAGTAGGCACTATTGTTGATGAAAACGTTCCAGCCTAAACCTCAGACAAAGTTGCGGAAGAAACTAAACCTGGTACTCTATAATACACAAGCATACATCAAGAGGATAATATAACATTGCATGATAGTGAGACCCCCCAGATCAAAGAGATTCATTCAGGAGGCAAAGGATCTAGCCCTGAATCACCTACTCCTCAATTCCATCTACAAATATGGTATTTTCTATTCTTCAAAATCCTTCAAATAGTTCTAGTTATTCAAATTTGATCAGCAGTAGTAGTTGAAATGTGGTAAGTTCTACAGTTATATCACAACTAGGAATGTGTGGGTTTATTTTAGTAATACCTATAAGTTCAACTATGGGAACACAAACTGCAATATCTCTTACCTGATACTCTAAGTTTAGGGGAAAGGGAGAAGAGGATTTGAGAAACAATGTTTTCTCTTTCTACCCATATTTAGGTCTCGAGGGACTCTAAAAGAAAATAAGTTGGTTGAGTTTCAGACCACTTTGAGGGGTCGAGATCCCAAATGGTACATGAATATAATTGAGTTAGGGATTCAAGGACAATATTTCACTCTAGTTCAAGTAAGATGGAGGTTTATTGCAGAATTATGGTTTCCATAGTCTAAAAAACTAGCTCTCTCTAAGTTGCGGGAGATAAGGCAGAGATATGGGGGATCTACATGGGATTACAGTTAGAGATTTAAAGATACAATAAGGATGTTGGAAAACCCTATTCATGAAGACCATCAAAGGGAATGGTTTATTCAAGGGTTTCTACCTTTGACTTGAATCCCTTTAACCCAATAGAGGATAAATTATCTAGGACAATCATGGGAACAACCAATGAATATTGAGGCTATGGTAGGTTATTCAAGAAGTTTGACAATTATGAGAACCCATAAAGATGCCAATATTACACAATTGCAAGGTAAAATATATGCATTAACTGAGAAGATCCAAGAGTTGACCCCTCCAAAGGTGAGTCGACCCTAAGTATGGTGTACATGCTATTACGTCAAAGGTCATATGAAAAATGAATGTCTAGGATTGAGAGGTGCATGATCCTTGAGTACTCCAATGGAACCTCCTCCAATAGGACCAGTTGGAGGAGTTGCGCAAGTTGTTGCTACATCGTCCTTTCATGGACCTGTTCAATATCATTCCTATCCAAATAATCAAGGGGGTCATAGTAATTAATACTATGATATCTATCAAAGTCATGAACATTCTCCATGGAATTTCCCCATTCTATAAAAGTATACACCTAGGACGAATACAATGTATTGTGAATTTTGTGGTTCGCTAGATCATAATACCAATTAGTTTCATGCTCTAGATGTACTTCCATATAGGTTGGACCTATCTGCATTCATAGTAAATGAAGCACCTCAAGGTTTTGGAAAAGGTTTTCGAGGTTGAGGTGGATACCGAGGAGGAAAAACTAGTGGAAGAGAACCAATTTTCTACTACAATTGTGATGAACAGGGACACCTTGCGAGATATTGTCCACTATTAGGAAGAACTTGGCTTGCACACTATAGGAACAACACTCATGCTACTGAAGACTATCCTGATCTGATTTCTAAGTGGGAATATCGGTCCAAACAAAGAGGAGAAAATTTGATAAATTCTAAACCTAGGGTTGTAGTTGAAGGAAGGGGACCTGATATTAATATTATTACCAGAGGAGGAGAAATGACTAGTATTGATGCAGAAAGTCCACATGAAATCAAAATTCAGAAGGCTATACCAGAAAACCATAAGTATGATCCTATATGGCACAAGTAATTATTCAAAAATGCAGTATAAATATTCATACAAATTGCTAGTCCCTCAACACCTAAAGTTGCATAAATTGGTTTCAAGTTGAATCCTCATCAACCAAGGATCACCAAAGAATCATCTACTCAAATGGAATTTTTAGGTAAGTCACAAAAAGATGTCAATATTTGGTTTCAATTATTTTTTAACATTTTAGGTGATGATTAGCTCACTGATAAGTTGTGGAGCACTATAAAATTGTGATTGTGAGTTGAAGGAAATACATAAGAGTTCATTTCTACTAACCTTCATGAGGGAAGTGTAAGTAGTGTCTAGAAAAGAAAGAGGTGGATAGGAAGGGATTTCAAATTGAATTCCCAAATAGATGATTACAAAATTAAGGATGTTATACTGGATCTAGGCTCCAATGTTAATATTTTTCCAAATAAAACATGGTATGAAATGGGAAAACCCAATCTATTTTATTACCTTATTCAATTGTAGATGGAAAATCAGTATTGCATTTTTCCAGTTGGAAGGCTATAGAATGTCAAAGTGGATAGCTAGTGTGAAAACAATATCTTACTTTGAAGTTATTGAAATGATGGGAGAAAATGATCCATATCAATCTTAGTCGGTTATTGACTTGGTCTATGAAAATTATGTTGTTATTGATCTAAAAAGGGAAACCATGAACTTTAAGTCTAATGGAATGAAATTCACCCAACCATTAGATCCCTACAAAGGCCCATGATATACTAAGCCTGCAGATGATAACATGGAACATGATGTCCTTAATTAGTTTTATACAATGACTACAAGGAGACAAGATGACTATATCAACCCTACTATAGATGGCTCAGTGAGCTGGAGGAGTGTTCGATATGGGGATGAAGTAACTAAAGAAGCATTTGATAATTAACAGCAAGGAAGGTATGAAAATTTCTCCAAGTGTTGTGATATTGTACATTCAGTCAGATGGATTAGGAAAAATCTTAGGGAATGTCAAACTTATGATGGTACTTCATATTTACATGAGTTTCTTGTGGATGAGTATAAAGTTGCAGAGGATAAAAGGATTCTAGCTCTATACATAACCTTGAAATCTAATCCTGGTAGGTGGTGGGATAGTCACAAAGAAGCCTTTTATTCTTGGAATAAGGTTAAGCTTGCCATATATTACTATTTCATTCCTCCATCATAAGTCATTCAATCGAGTCAATATTAGAAGAGAAATATTTCATTATTAACTCTTAAAAAATGTGATGGTTTATCTGATCCAGTTGATCACATTGAGCATTGTCTTAAGGTATGGAAAGTTGCACAATTTCCCACTCGATTCTTGGTACACCGCTTATTTCATTCTTTGGGAATGGTTCCAAAATCCTAGTATGTGCATGAAAAGACCGGATGAAAGGATGCATGTTGGAAGATACTACAAGGTTGGTTCTTCCATGTTTTCTCCTTTTCTAGTAAGTCTTCCGAAACTACATTAGTAGTGAAACAAATAAAGAAAATGTTGTTCACTAATGAATTTAAGCTTCAATATTCACCTACAATATGTCCTGACCATGAATATTTGATTCAATACATTTTTTATCCACACCCTTCTAGAATACCTATAACCTATAGAAAGGTTGTCAAGGACCCTGGAGATCCCGAAGACTTGGATGGGCCTAGACATTTGACCTTTAAGAAATCTATGGGAACAAGAGAAGTTATAAATACTCCATCTATTAATGGAATTTTTTCATACAATTAACCCCTGAAGATGTGGAAGATAAATATTGGAAGTGAAGAGCATCCCAAGTTATATTTTGTAGGAGATTATTGGGATAACCGGACTATGACAAAGATCTAGGCTCTATTGCGGGAGTATGAGTATTTTTTTGCAAAATGTTTCTTGCAATTAAAAGGAATTAAAGGAGACCTAGAAGAAATCAAAATAGAACTTAAACCTGATGCTAGACAAATCAAACACAGACCACACCTCCTAAACCCTAGAGTCAATGAAAAGGTCAAGAAGGTGATTGACAAGATGCTCACAGTTGGGTTAATATTTCCTTTCGATGAGACCAAATGAATTAGTCTTATTGTTATTTAGAGAAATAAGGGTACCGATAACATAAGAATTTTTGTGGATTATAAAATTTTGAACTCAACATGTGTACATGATCCTTTTCCTACTCCATTTAGTGATGAAGTCCTTAATCAAGTGGTGGTAAATGAAGCATATTCCTTCACTGATGGTTTCTTCGTATATCATCAAGTCATAATTGTTGAAGAAGACAAGAATGAGACCACATTTACTACCAAGTGGGGTTATTTTGCTTAAAATTTTATGCCATTTGGGTTGAAGAATGCTTTTGTTTTGTTTTCCAGGATTGTGAATGCTTCCTTTCGAGATTTTATCACAGGTTTCTTGAAGTTTCTATGGATTAATGGATGGTTTATATATTACTTAGGGAGAACATATGATTACTACGGTTAATGTTTGATTGTTGCAGTCAGTTATAGATCTCACAAAATTTGAAGAAATGTATTTTTTGTGTTCCTTTTGGAAATTTTTTGGGACATATTGTATGCAGGGAAGGCATTTTGGTCGATCCCGCAAAGTTTTTGTTATTCTTAATATGCCTCCTCCTATGAATTCTAAGAAGTTGTGGTCCTCTCTAGTTCATACAGGTTATTATTGCAAGTTTATCATAAATTATGCAAGGATAACTACCCCACTAGAGAAGTTGTTGAACAAATATGAAGTCTTCAGATGGAAATCCAAGTGTGATCAAGCTTTCAACATTCTCAAAGAAAAGTTGAGTACTAATCCTATTTTGATATATCCTGATTCGAAGGTGGAATTCCATGTTCACATCAATGCTTCAGGAATTGATTTAGGTGTTGTCCTTGTGCAACCTGGTGAATGAAATCTGGATCACCCTACTTATTTTGCTAGTAGAAAGATTTCACAAGCCAAGCGAAACTATACTATTATTGAAAGAGAAGGGTAATAAATGGTCAGCTCTCTACAAAAGTTAAAACACTATTTGTTAGGAGGTCATTTTATATTTTTCACTGACCATTTAGCTTTGAAATATCTGGTCAATAAGACCGTGTTAAAAGGGAGGATTTGTAGGTGGTTGTTACTTTTTCAGAAGTTTTCCTTTGAAGTTGTTGTCAAGCTAGGAAAATTCCATGTTGGTCCTGATCACTTATCTAGGCTAGAGTTAGGAGAAAGTGGCGAATTTGTAGATGAAAAACTCCCAAAAACAAAATTATTCAAAATTGAGGCTAGATCGGATTATGTTTCTGATATTGCACTGTTTCTAACTACTAGTATTGTGCCTAATGGATATTTCATAACTTATAAATCACCTTATGGTTCATGCAAAAAGATATCAATTAATCACAAGCAAGCTATATAAGTTGGGATTGGATAACATCCTTAGAATATGCATACTTGATCATGAGCGGCCTGAGATCTTGTGGGAATTCGATAGTGGAGTTGTGGGACGACATGTTGGAGGGGATTTGACTACACAAAATATACTTAAAGAAATATTATGGTGGCCAAACATGTTCAAAGATGCTAAATATTATTCCAAAGCATGTGATGTCTTTCAGAGAGTTGGTAAGAAATCACACAGGGATGTGTTTCCCTTACATCTTGTTTGGGCACTTCAAGCTTTTGAATAATGGGAAGTTGACTTAATAGGACTTATCATAGTGTTTGTTAAATACAGTTTATACCTTTCCATCACCATCTTATCTATTTCAAAAACACTCATTTATGCCCAAAATTTCACCTGTACTTTTCTGGTTGATCATCGACCAAGTAGTTATTTTTCAAGGTAACAAAGTATGTTAAGTCTATGTTGATATTTTTGTTCTTTAATGATGAAATCATTGATCCAATTTTACCGTATTTTTCCATCATGTCTATTTTTAATGTTGATTTCATTACATGGTTTCCTCATTAATGACATTTTAATACTCGTCTCGCGCCACATTCCTAAAAAATGTCTATAAATCGATGGTCAATTTCTGTTCAAGTCATTGTTTTTTGTTTGATTGTCTGAATTCTTCACTATGTAGACCAATGAGTATCCTATGAGTCCATGTATGCATCATTTCCCCCTAGTTTTTTTTGTGTATCAACACAGGTATGCAAGAATGGGTCATGCAAGAGCTCGAGGGGCGATTGTAGTTCAACTAGATATCCATGATCTGTGAGTTGAGATATTGGGATATTTACAGGGCAAGATGGAACTGGCGAGGCTAATCGATATCTATTTTTTAGATGGGGACTTGTTTCCCCAAATGAAAATGGAAACTTGTATGGATTATACAACCCTACATTCTAGAGAGTTAGAATGGAAATGGAAACTTTCATATCTCTCACTTAAGCAGTCTATTCTAATCAATTTGTGTGACCTATATGATAGGTTCGATACTAGACATGGTGGTTGCAAAGTGTTTATTGATCCCATTAATGATAATAAAGTATGTGTTGCATGCTATATCATTGTGGGTAAATTCATGAAAAATTACTCCAAGGATGAATGCACTCTAGACGTTATCTCAGTCATCAAGTTCTGTAAATAGTGAGTGGTATTAAATTGGAGCAAGAACTTGCTGACTGAGATACTGTAAGATTGCACTAACATGCATGAACGGGGTGGTTATTTCATATATGGTTATTTTTTGGTTTCTTTTACAATGTGGAAGTGGAGGCCACCATATGGTCATGAGTTGTCATACACGCCTAATCACCGAAATTCCAAGATGTTCGACCCCTCATAGTGTTAAGAACCAAATATCAATATAGCATAGAAAAACCTCAAAATAAGTACGCAATGCCTTGAAAAGAGAGAAATTCAGATAATAAGCCTCTTCAATGAGGCAACCTCCTTATGCCCACATAAATGTCGAATAATAATATGATTCCAAATGAAAATGTCTCCTTGGTATATATAGGAGACTAGGAGGTATAATTACAACTAATGTTCTAAATCCAACATAAATAAATAACATTACTAATGTAATATGCCTCGATTAAGGGGTAATGAGCCACTATTTAGGGCTTAACATGCCCACCCCCCACTTGATACAAGTGTTTTCCACAACGCTTGAGTAACTCTAGATGCTTCTATATAAAAGACTCATCTT
>CBVK0103921713.1:0-10551 GCA_900067695.1 Picea abies | reverse complement strand
TCCTATATATACCAAGGAGACATTTTCATTTTGAATCATCTTGGAATTGAACATTTAAGTGGGGTAAAAGGAGGTTTCCCCCTCAAAGAAGCTTATTATCTGAAATTATCTCTTTTTCAAGGCGTTGAGTACTTTTTCTAAGGTTTTCCTATGCTATATTGATATTTGGTTCCTCACATGCATTGAATGCATGGGACCTCACGTTCTCTAAAATTACTATCACATTAATTCCTAATATGATTCATATTTCAACTATATCAACTAGCCAACCATATGTCGAATAACCATGCCAGGTATGCCAATTATCATGTTCCCATAACTATGTCACCACACCATAATTCAGTGTCAATTAAAATGATGAACAAAATTAATCAACCATTATCCCACATTTATTGCCAATAAACCATGCGCTAGGTATACACAAATCAATGTAAATGAAATAAACAAGGTCAAAAATGTGGTTCCATTACTATTGATTTATATCATATGTGTTATTTTTAATACCATGTGCACTTTAAATTCAACGTGATACCCTCATTTCATACAAAACAAATGCTATTATATGAATGTGATACATGGAAAGTATTGAATTTTTAATTATGTGATGAACTATATACCATGCATAGAATTTGCAAAAAAAAACTCGTTTCTTTTAAAATGTGCCCCATAAACAATGTTGGGTGTAGGCCTATCCTGAGAAGGAAGGATTTTTTGGGTACATGAACATTTTTGGAGAAGAAGGTCTATTTTAGGAAAGACCTAATTTTGGAGCATGCGCAATCAAGGGAAAGAATGCAACATGCATAAAAAGAAGGAAACTCAACATGCAGGAGAAATAGCAATGGGGTGCATAGGCAGATAAACCTAACCATGTTAGGGTTAGGGTTTTGGATAAATATTGTAATGGCTATAAGACTGAAAACTAGTATAAATAAGAACCTAGGAGGTCTAGGTTGGAGGTTCAATAGTTGTATGCTTGATATTAAAGAAGTTCAGAGTGTTGGTATTGGTTACTATGATTGTAATAAGGTGATAGAAGAGTCAAGTAGGCCATATGTTTTAGGGTTAGATCATAGGCCAAGGATCCTGGTGTGATCTAGTCCACCTCATAGAGGGTCTTGAACTTCTTCATGCTTGTAAGAAGAAATATGTAATGCACGCAATGCTATATTTTGTACCAGACCTAATAAAAGAGAAAATAATCCAAATCTTTGTGGACATATCCCAGGAGGGGGTGAACCACAGTAACATATGTGTTATATGTGATGTTTATTTCATGTTTAATTTTTTGCAATGATTAGTTTGTGAATGAATGGTTAAGCTAGATATTCTAGAATGCATGAATGTACCTAAAAGATGAATGAATCCTAGGAATATGTGAAAGAATAACATGTTGAATGCATGAAGAAGGCATAATACACTCCCAGATACCCACTCATTCCTAGACTGCAAGCACTTGAGCATTGCAGTCACCCATAAAGCTATCTTGGGTGAGATTGCACAATGCACTCTATGTGTTGTGTTTCTTTCTTTTTTACCATGAGGGTCGATAGTTTTAGAGGGTTTTGTTGGGAACCTATTGATATCTGAACCTGTGTCAAACCTAGAAGTAGAAGTGATAGATATAGCCCAACAAATGGTTCTATTTCTGGATGGAACTGCATCTGATTGAGTGGATAAGATCCATGAAAGATTCTCAGAGAATGAAAATATAAAAGGGAATGTTCAGGCCATGGAATCCAACGAAGGCAGAGATTGGAAGATGGTTGAAAACAAAGGAACTTGAGTTTGCACAGATGAATAATAGAAACCCTAAGTTAAAACCCTGCAAATATATTAACAAATACATGTTTAGCGACCTACATGAGGTATTTTTCTGTGAGTTCCCGCATGTGTTGCAGAAGTGGCTATTGAGGCTAAAAGGAAACCACCCTACAAATCGAATCAAAAAGTTGGAGTGGAATCCTATGGAGATCATGCAATTTAAACAAGTTAGCAATAAATTTACACGCGCAATAGATTTATGGTTAGATAATATTGTTGCAGGGTTTATCACCGAATTTGTGGTAGATATCGCGAAGTCTTACAACATAGCAGAGAATGATTTTATAAATGAACCCAGAGGTAGGTATATTAGATCGTTGTATACTTCAATCAAGATTTGATTGTATAACAACGATGTGATCACCATAGAATCAGAAAAATAAACTTCCCTGCGTGCATGGGGGAAGGGGGGAAGCACTAACATGAGTTGGAGAAATGGAGGAAGAGATGGACAAGGGAAATAAGAAGGAGGACATGGACCAAATCATGATGGAAGAAGACCAGATAAAGAATATAATGGAAACAACTGGAAAGACACACAGTGGAGCACCCTACCAATATAAGATGAATAATAAGAAGAGAGTCATAGCTGATAGAAAGGGCTTGGCAAGTGATGAAGAAGAGGTAGAGGATCTCTGGGCTATGGATCAGATTGAGGAAATCCTGTGCACAACATATGAAAGGAAAACATGAGGTCCAAGGATAGGAACATAAGGAATAACTCCAATCTAGATCAATGTCAATGTGGAATCTATAACCCCATGTGCGACTAGTACACTCGAGAGAACACCGACATATAGACAACCAAATTTTAGTGGAAGAAGAATGAAAGTACAAGGATCCAGTCAAGGATCATCAACTGGGGGATCCAGTTCAAGAATTATTAGTCAAATATCTACACCACATAGAGGTAGTAGTTCAAAACCATTTAGAATGGCAGGACATGATCCCATGATCAGGTTACTAGAGTTTTGGGGAGAGGCATCAGAGGACCATGAAAAGCATTATTCATCTGCGAGAAGATCTGGGAAGAAAAGTAGATCACATATGAGGATAAAAAAATTGTGCAATTAGATATCACACTAAGAGACCTCACACTAGACTGGTATATGAGCCTAGATGTAAACAGTCTACTAGGAGTAACAAGGACTATTACAGACGTAAAAATACTATTGATAAATGAATTTTAGAAGTCTAGCTCAGAAGATTAGTATATGAATGAAATGATTGAAATTTGGAAAAAACCAGATGAGTCTCTTTGATAAATTGATCATAGGTTTAAATGCTTGAAAGGTAAGTTGAAGTATGAAATTACTGACATGCAACATAGGAACTTATTTGTGAACTCTCTTCTACCACATTTGAAATACCCATTAATACAACAAAAGTTGCAAACTCAGGTAGAGGATCTGCAAGTAGCCTTACAATTGGAAGAAAAATAGTATTAGAAGACAGATCCAACAATAGAGGAGTTGAAGGAGGATATGAATAAACTCACATTTCAACTTAACTAGAATAAGGGAAAAGGGAAAAGGGAAAAGAGAAGTTGTTTTCTGTACCACATGTAGGAAAAAAGGACACCATAAGAATGAATGTCCAAATTTCATGTAGTACATGGAAACATGAGTCTCCAAACCATTTTCCAATAGGAGGAACATGGTGTTAGATCTATAAAATGAAAGCACATGATCCATACCATTGTCTAATGATGTAGAAGTATCAGACAATACCCAAGAGTTCATACTACAATTATTGCAAGTTAGTGGGTCATGCTGATAGAGATTGTAGGACGATGGAGCTGATGAGAGAAATAATTTCAGATACTTATAGGGTGCAAGCATAAATGATGATAGAGAAATATGAACCTCAGTTCAACTAGGTACCACCTCCATACAACAATGTGCAGTAGCAGTATAATAATGCACAGCCACAGTACAATAATTCACAACCATAGTATAACCCTGTGTAGTACAACCAGGTACCTCAACACAATGCACTGCAAAGAGATCAGGATGGATATAGAGGTGGAGGATGAGGTAGAGGAGGTTTTGGAAGAGGAAGAGGACCAATAGTGTGCCATAAATTCCAACAATTAGTACATTATGCAAGGGAATGTCCACTTCCATCTGCAACATGCATGTACTATTGCGTATCAGACCATGACACAAAAGATTGTCCAACACTTTTAGGAGAAATATAAGTAAAGAGGAACCAGAACAACCAGAATGTACAATGGATTTCTACAGAATCCAGAGATACTGGAAGAAACATCAATATAGTCACACGAGGAGGATCCAAGACATGAACTGACGTACTAAGATAATATCCAACGCAAGACCGATGGGTGAAGAAGAATACTGAACCACATAAGGAGTTTGATGCATGGAAATAAAATGAAGCATTCAAGGATGCAAGATAGGAGTTTCTCAAGAAAATTTGTGCATCTACATCAGGCGTGCAACACACTCAAAACGTACCAATGTACATGATTCCCTCCTTAATGGACCATACCAGTGAAACACAACCTGTAGAGCATGTAAGTAACATAAAACGTTTCTTCAATCCCGTGTTAATTTATTAAAGGATCAATCATCTGTCAAAATTTTACAAAATATGCTAGAAATATGTAACATAGATTTAGAAGGGAAATTAGATCAAATATGCTAGAAATATGTAACATAGATTTAGAAGGGAAATTAGATCAGAAAAAAATCAATCAACTCCATACAAGAAGAAGGACAAGCAGGGAATTCATACTCAAAGATAATATTGGGGACTTCAATATGGGTGATATTATATTGGACTTAGGCTCTGAAGAAAATGTCTTAACTAAGAGGACATGGCAGTGTATGGGAGAACCCACTTTAGGATATTCACATTTCTATTTGAAATTATCAAATCAACACAAAGTGTTACCAATTGGAAGGATTAAAAGTGTGAAAGTAGATTTGGATAGAGTGCACACTATGGAAGACTTTGAAGTAATAGAGATAGTATATGGCACAACACCTTATCCAACATTGCTTGGATTGGATTGGGAATTTGATAACCAAGCCATAATCAGCTTGGATTGGATTGGGAATTTGATAACCAAGCCATAATCAACTTGAAGATAAGTAAAATGGAATTTGAATCAGGAAAATATAGTCATTGCACCATTAGATCCTTCAAAAGGAAAAGGGTTTGTAGAACCCACCTGTCTGGATTTGGAGGAAAAAAAATAGTTGAACAAAACCATCGCATACGAAGAGGATTATCTTAACCAAAATGCAGATAGGGTACTCAGTTGGAGAAGAATCACATCATGTTCTATTGACTGAGATACATGTTTTTAGAATTGGCAACAGATATTACATGAAGTTTCAACAAGAAGGTGCACAAGAATAGACCGCACAGTAAGATGGTTTGGTATAGAGATAAGAGAACCTCCTAGATTTCATGGGGTAAATGACTTAGAGGAATTTCTGACAAAATATGACTAGGAAGTGTTAGATAATTAGAGGCTCTTAGAACTAGATATTGCACTCAATGCCACACCTACAATATGGTGGGGTGCACACAAAGAATTAATTCAGGACTGGTACTAATGTAAATGATTATTGTGCATTAGATTCGGTGCAGAGTAGGGGAGAAATAAAATGTAGAGGTATGGTGGGAAAGGAACACCCGTGGAACATTTGGAGAAGTGAATAACACAATGGAGGATGGCACCACTAGAAGAATGGCCTCATCACTTCATCCACACACTGGAAGGAATCCCAAAGAACTAGTATTTATACCAGGATATGTGCAGAGGCACATGCAGAGGTATGATGGGAAAGGAACACAAGAAGAACACTTGGAGAAGTGCATAACACAATGGAGGATGACACCACCAGAAGAATGGCCTCATCACTTCATCCACACACTGGAAGGAATCCCAAAGAACTAGTATTTATACCAGGATATGTGCAGAGGCACTATATAATGGACAACGTTACTACAAAACCTTGTAGTAACTTTATCATTTGAACATGAGAACCCTAACATTGATTCAAAATTGAAGTAGATAAAATGTTTGATATTTATTGATGAACTAGAGGTTGAACTCATGACAGAATATCAACAACAGAACATACAAACAATCAAATATCTACTGTCATGCTATCATGTTGAAGAGGAAGCACCAGATGAATATGACCCACACAACATTTAGATTGTAGATATTGAAGGAGAAAGAGAGGTGGAAGGTACATCTCTGGAGTCATAAGTATTTGTTGCACCAATCAAAGTGAAGAAAGTTAACATTGGGACAATTGACAATCCCAAAATGAAAAATATTGGAGAATATTGGGATGAACCAATAGTAGAAAGAATAATAGAGTTACTGTGTGAATATGGTCACTTTTTCCCCACAAATTTTACAGATATGAAAGGCATAGAAAAAGATCTAGGAGAGATGAAAATATGTCTCAAACCTGAGGTAAGACCTGTCACGCAGAGACCTTACAAACTAAATCCAGTATATAAGCAGAATGTGAAAGAAAAAATTGATAGAATGTTGGAAGTTGGCATCATAGAACCAATTGAGGAATATGAATGGATAAGCCCTATGGTATTCCAAGAAAAGAAACAAGGGGGGATAAGGATTTGTGTAGATTTAAGAAAACTTAATGATTCTTTATTACATGATCCTTTTACTACCCCTTTAATAGATGAGGTCGTAGAGAATGTGGGAGGTCAGGAAGCATATTCATTTACACATGGATTCTCAAGTTACCATCAGATCAAAAAAGCTCCAGAGGACAGGTATAAGACTACTTTTTCCACAGAATGGGGATCCTACCAATATACAGTCATGCCATTTGGGTTGAAGAATGCACCAACCATATTTTCAAGAGTAGTCCTAGCTTCTTTTAAGGAATTCATGCATCAGTTTTTAGAAGTATATCTGGATGACAAGACTATATATAGTATGTTAAGGGACCATGTATAAGTGTTAAGGCTAATGTTGGAAAGATGATGGAAGTGTCATATATCATTGAATATCAAGAAACACATTTTGGAATATTGTTGGGACATACAGTGTGTAAACAAGGTTTACTAGTAGATCCTGCTAAGATTGCAGTAATTGTAAACTTACCACCAGAAAAATCAGTGTGTCGGTTGAGAGCAACACTGGGACATACAGACTATTACAATAAATTTATAAAAGGGTATGCGCAGATTACTACGCCAATGGAATTTTTTTTAAAGAAGGATATAAGATTTTAGTGGAATGAAGAATGTCAACAAGGGTTGGACACCTTAAAAGAAAATATGCTCACAACACCTATCCTAGTATTCCCAGAATGGGAAAATACATTTCATGTGCATGTAGATGCATCAACCATACCACTTGGAGCAATTCTAGCATAGACAGGAGCAGGGTATTTAAATGATCCTATAGCCTTTGGAAGCAGAAAATTGTCAGAATCAAAGAAGAATTAAAACACCATAGAAAGAGAAGACCTATCCATGGTATTTGAACTTCAGAATTTCAGGCACTACTTACTGGGTATACACTTTAATATGTTCATAGGCCATTCTTCCCTCAAATATCTAGTCAACAAGCCAGTGTTGGGGTGGAGGGCCTGTATATAGCTATTTTTATTTTAAGAATTTGATTTCAAAGTGATAGGAAAACCAGGGAAGATGAATGTAGGACCTGATCACCTGTCAAGGGTAGCTAATGGAGAAGAACCTACTAACCTGGAAGACAACTTCCCTGGTGTACAACTATTTTTAGTACAAGTATCTGATGAATACTTTGTTGATATTATTGAATACTTAAGTACATGGGTTGTGCCACGATATTTTATCACTCCGCAAAATAAAAATCTGGTATTCAAAGTTGCATATTATGAACTTACTGCAGGACACTTATACAATATGGGCGCAGACAACATTTTGAGAAGGTGTGTATTAGAGCATGAAAGGCCTATAATTTTGGTAGAAGCTCATGAAGGTATAACTAGAGGAAACTATGCAGGAAAATTTATCGCACAGAAGGTATTGCACGCATTATTATGGTGGCAAATAGTCCATAGAGATGCTAGGGAATATTTCCATAAATATGATGTCTATCAAAGGGTGGGAAAACCCAACATAAGGGATGAGATGCCTCTAAGACCCCAAGTAACTTTGTAGGTATTTGAAAAATGGGAAATAGACTTTGTTGGATCAATCAATCCATCAACAAAAATATCAGGAGCTAGACATATCATTACTACGACCGAATACTTAACAAAATCGACAGAAGAAGCACCAGTCAAATATTGTAGTGCAAAGACAGCGAAAAACTTCTTGTTTGAGCAAGTGATCGCCAGATTTGGGTGTCCAATAATTTTGATGAGTGACCAATGAACTCACTTTATCAACATTACCGTCAGGGATATGAATTAGGAGTTTGAAGTCTATCATCATAAGAGTACACCATAACATGCTCAGGAAAAAGGAATAGTAGAAGCCTTCAATAAGATCTTGGAGATTTCTCTGACAAATATTTGCAATGTCAATAGGGATGATTGGGACTTGAAAATAACAGTAGTACTATGGGCATACATGACTACATGTAAGAATTTGATGCGACAGACACCATTCAGATTGGTGTATGGGCATGAAGAAGTAGTGCCATTGGAATTTCTGGTACCCAGTCTTCTCGTAGTAGTAATTACCAACATGACAGAAAGAGGCATAATACAAGAAAGGTTATATCAACTAATGGAAATGGAAGAGGAAAGGATTCTAGAAATATTTGACCAAGAAGTACAAAAAGAAAGAGACAAATCTTGGCATGACATACATATAAAGAGGAATAGTTTCAAGGAGGGAGACCTAGTGCTCCTCTATGACATCAAAATTTTCCAACATCTAGGTAAATTTAGAATGAATTGGCTAGGGACATATGAAGTAAAGACTATCACAGATGGGGGATATGTGCAGCTAAAAGACTTGGCAGGAACATCACTGAAAGGAATGATCAACAAGATTCGAATGAAACTATACAGGGACAATCGACCTCCTAACCCTTAGAAGTTACTGTGCATTGATAAAGGCATGTATATAATGTACTATAGTAGAGTCTAGGACAAAAAAATGATAAAAAAAATAAAAAGGAGAAAAAGAAGAAAAAAGAAATACAAAAATAGAAAATGGAAGAAAAACACAAAAAGACACATAATTTGATTGAACTATAAGAAAGTGAGGATAAAAGTTGCACGTGGTAATTACTACGACAAACATAAGAAGACAACGTGCAAGAAAAAATAGAATTGGCGCAAATGCATGAAAAAAGTGGAAAGTGAATACGATGAGATCTATAAAAGGAGGAAAGCATGCGTTTAATCAACACTTAGCGATTTTTTTGGCACATAACGAGAAATAGGTGATTTCCCTAGCTAGAATTTTACGCAGAAGTAGGAAAGTGTGTGAATTCGAGATAGGATGAATCCACCAAAGTTCGACGTGCTAGGCGAGTACGTATGGATTACTTGACAAGGTCAGAGGCATAAGGAAAGACTGCGACATAGAAAAAATGTGGCCGAGTTCGAATATGTCACCACTTCGGACATAGATTCAATCATCCTGACACAAGTTGAAGAGGAAACATCAAAAACACAACAAGGGGAAATATGGTAGAGCTTCAGGGCCCAGAATGGAATTATGAACCCTAACCCTGAAATGCCTGCAAAGCCTGAAAAAACAATGGGACCGCGACAATCCCATGAACAGGATGAAGTATTTGTCGAAGACATCACTGAATTACCAACTTCCGGAAGGGTAGAAGAGTATGCAGATGCAGCAGAGGCAGGCACATCTACTATGGGATAGAAAATAAAGTTGCTAGACACCATGGAGGTTACACTCCTCTATCTCCCATACGTAGTCATTGTTGTGGATGATATTTTGGGAAAGGTGCCTAAGCTTAGGTACACTAACCATGATGTGCATGATGTGTCCAAGTTCCCAGAGTTGGCTAAGGAGATTTATTTGATAAACACAGAGGAAGTTGGACCCCTGAGAAAACCCATACAAGAGCCAGCGTAGTGGATAACAAGGCTCTATAACTCATGCATTATGAACCTGCTAGATATACCCCATTTCAGGCATGGTAAGAATGTCAGGATGTGTGTCAAACAACTAGTCTCCCACATACATGGAGGCATCCTATGGATGAATAGGCTAGTACAGATAGATGTGGCACTAATTTCCAAGATCATAGGACTCTCCACATTCAACATGCAGCCAAAAGAATACTTGGATAGCAAGGCATGCGAAAAAGAAATCTCAGAACTGGATAAAGAGCAGTTCAACGCTAATCATGGTAATAGGGGAATTGTCATCAAGGATATCAATGACAATGCGAAAATTTTCACCAGAAATATTATGGCTTGAAAACATTTGAGGAAATTTCTCAAAGATGAAGCATTGGTAGGAGTTATTGTAGTAGTTGCGTTGTGCACGAAGGGAGTCATGTTCAACTGGGCACTATACCCGCTGAACCATTTTTTTATAGACTGTTGTAATGTCCCTTTCCAAATAGGAGCTCCAAAAAGAAGTCTTAATGGTCTAAACTGCCTCGTTAGACTATAGCCAGGGCCAGAAAAGGGGTAAATAGGGTTACTAGAGGTCACTCTAGTCACAGGTGTTATATTCGGAAAGTAACATTGAGCTAAAAAGGGTTAAAAGCACTTTGAAGTCATTATG